>CM076573.1:751046676-751292433 GCA_034641835.2 Pinus albicaulis | reverse complement strand
AGTAGAGGTACTTGAATCGACAGGAGGAGTACTTTCATTTTGGAAAGATGTTCCCAAGACTTCGACATTGAGAGACCAAGGCATGATTTAGGAGGTGCATGAGGAAGAGGAAGAAGATACCAATGTTGGTGCAATAGTAGAGGAGCAGCCATCACCATCACCAGTAGTTGGAGAAGAAATTGCACCAGTTGGAGGAACTCTTGTAGCTTTTCAAGATTTTCCTAAGCATCAGCTAATCCAAGGTATGCAAACATTTCCACCCCATATTGTTTCAACACATCATCTTGAAATTTTTGGGGTCATGCCATCAGGGAAATTGCATGACCAAGGGTTAGAGCACATTGTTGATTTGGAGCAGCAGATTATCACTACACAGAGGACCCTTGATTGGTTTAAGGAGAAGATGTATAACTATCCCAGTTTAACATTGTTGAGATGCACACAACACTGTGTTGGAGAGTGGAGTTTCTGAGGATGGGATTACCACAGTCCTAATGCAGGGAAGATATACAATAACTTTCGAGAACCAGAAGTTACTGTCGCATGAGCTGTCGTATTCTATTTACAACAAATAGATATTGGCCATTATGCATGCATTGGTCAAATTCTGGCAGTTTTTTATTGGCAATAGATTTCAGGTGAAGACCGACCAGCATAGTCTCCAACATCTTTTTGAGGAGGAGCAACAGCTGCAAAAGAGGCAGCAACAATGGATCAGTACAATGCAAGACTATGAGTTCAGCATTGTGTGTGGAGAGGGCCATCTGGAAGTAGATGCACTATCATGGAGATAAGCAATGCTCTCACTAAGGAGCAGTGATGATTTGAGGGCCCAGATATTATTTGAGCATTCTGATGACCACTTCATTAATGAAGCATTTTATGGGAAGATGGTATATGGTATACATCATGTAATGGATAACATCTTCCATTATCAGGGCGGAGCCTTCCTGACGATTACCTTATAGCTGAAAGAGAAGTTTCTACATGCAACATATTCAGAGCCTCATAGCTTCTACCAGGCCATTGGTGAGAGGTCATCATGGAGAGAACTCAAGGAGGATGAATTTTGACATATCATGGAGTGAAAATATTGTCATTAGATTGTGGAGGATGGTATTGTTGACATTGATCCGCTGTCGAGGTATGCACATTGCTTCGACATTTTCACATACTACATCTCTTCACCCATGACCGAATTATCTTTCTAGGATGTATTCATGCTTCATGGTCTTCCCAAGGCCATAGATAGTGATGGGGATAGTTATTGTATGAGAAATTTTTGGTGGGAGCTTCTCCATTGGGTGGATACCGAGCTGGTGCATGATATGATTCATCACCCATAGTTGGATGGATGGGTGGAGATGATGAGCAAGTGGCTAAAAGGCTACTTGCAGATCTATGACACAGGGAAGCAGGAAGCATGGCTACGTTTTCTACTCTTGGGTGAGTATGGTTACCACCTGACATTTCAGATTGGTATGTTCCATGCCTTGCATGGTACTAAGGTGATGCAGCAGTAGGAGGCATGGCTGCGCTGGCTACTCTTGGGAGACTATGGCCAAGACATTGAATTTTATATGTCCATTGGCATATCACTATTTCCTACCTTGCACAGTATTGATGAGGTGTAGTAGCTGGAGGCATGGCTACGCTAGTTACTCTTAGGAGAGTATGGCCACCATTTGACATTCCACGTGTCAATTGGGATGTCACTGTTTTATATTTGGCATAATCATGTGTTGTAGCAACAGGAAGCATTGTTGCATTTACTTCTCTTGAGGGAGTATGGTTACCATACTTGGTATAATGATGATGTCATGTGGCAGCAAGAGGCATTGCTGCAATAGCTTCTCTTGAGAGAGTGTGGCTACCATCCTTGGTATGAGAATTATTTGGTATGGCAACAAGAGGCATTGCTATGATGGCTGCTATTGGGAGAGTATGGTTTGACCTTTCACATGTCAATCCATATCTCTCGATTTCCTACTTCATACAGTGTTGAGATGATTCTTAGAGCAATCAAGGCCACTAGGGCCAAGGATTAGAGCATCGAGAGACACAACCTTCTCCATGTAGCATGGGTTGGAGAGATAGTTTATGAGTTGGGACTTTCCACTTGAGGAAGGAACCACTACTCTTCACATATCTCATGCAGAGAAGAGGCTCTTGGATAGCATATGGTTTCCACTTACTTGGGGAATCATTGATGATCATAGGCATCTAGCTACACAGCTAGATGCCATTCTAGACATTATAGAGAGGAAGCTATGGAGCTGGGCATTCATAATACATTGGAGCAAATGGTGAAACCTTCCATATGAGGATGCTACTTGAGAGGGAGATTTATTTCTACAGCATCCAATTTTGCAGTTGCTTGAGGACAAGAAAAATTTTGGCAAGGAGGGCTGTAATATTCTAAAATTTCCATCAGCTAATTGGAATGTTAGAGTTCTTACTTTTCTTATTTACTTAAGTAAATAAAAGGGTGGAGGGAATGATAAACCCAGTAAATGAATAAAATCCACTTCTATAGTGTGAATGTGGGTAAATTGAGTAGTGGATTAGTATTATGGAGTTGTGGAGCCTCTCGCACATAGATCTTCTTCCCAACAGTAGTATTTTACAGCAGCAACAGTTTATACTTTCTAGTGTTAAGTTTCATTAGTGTATTTTAGCCATCTTATGGCTTGAGTGCATTCCTTTTGGAGCACTGTGTACTTACATTGTTGTTGATACATAATGATATGGCTTAGTTTTTTTTGCTAATTTTTTAATGTCTTGATGTTATATTCTAGTATTTCCATCATTTTATAGTTTTTTGCTTAAATTCTGGTTATTTCCTTACTTGAAATGTTACAAATGTTCTATATTGTTGTTTCTCCCATTTTGGGATTGAAACCCCAAAATTCAGATCTTTCTTTAATGGCGATGAATAAGCCCTTCAAAGGGAAGGAAAATGGAGGACACAGAGGTGGAGGTACAGCACAAAAAAGTTCGAATCCATCTCAAGGTATGTCATCAAATAGGAATGATTCAGCATTAAAATGTTTCTATTGTGGTAAAATTGGCCATATGGCTAACCAGTGTCGAAAGAAGAAGCTTGATGAAGGTCAACAGGGATATAAGAGACATCCAGGACACTTCGCTGATGATGACCATAACCGGGACCTCAATTTTTTTATGGCTGATTCGGATGAGAAGAATGAAGCAGATACGTAGTATGTGGGTTCAGGAGCATCCACCCACATGATGGGTAATAGACAATTCCATTGAAGACTTCAAATAAACCAACAATGGAGCAAAAATCTACCTTGGCGATGATATAGGGTACCAAATCAAAGGACATATTAATGTTCCTGTAATTTTTCCTGATGGAAATATTAGGCACAGTCAAAACATGATGTATGTACCCAGAATTAATAAGAATCCAATTTTTGTTTCAATGATAACAAATCAGAACCTTAAGGTATAATTTTTTAGGTCATAGTGTGTTGTTAAGGATTTGATAGATAGTATGAAGACAATTTCAACAGGGATTCATGAGGGTGGTATTTACAATATGAATGTTAGAAGTGCGTCACATCAAGCTTTGACATCATCCGGTATGTCTGCAGAAGATTTATGGCATCGGAGATTTGGCCATATTAATTTCAATGATTTGTTACTACTTCAGAAAAGACGTATGGCAAATGGTCTTCCTAATTTAAAGCATATTCATGTTGATTGTGAAGCATGTGCTCTTGGGAAGATGCAAAGAGATGATTTTATTGTTAATGTAAATAGAAAACAGAGAGATATATTAGAGTTAGTCCACACATATTTATGTGGGCCAATGCAGTCAAGATCATTGGGAGGTGCTTATTATTTCTTATTATTTATTGATGATTGTACAAGATTCATGTGGGTATATTTTCTCAGCAAAAAGAGTCATACTTTTGAATATTTCAAGCATTTCAAAAGAATGATTGAGAAGCATACAGTTTGTAATATTCCCAAATGGGGAATGTAGCAATACAAGATAGATATGCACAAAAATAACACAGTTCATCTAAGGAAAAGCAGGAGGATAATAAGGAGACCTTTTAAATTCATTTACAACAGAAAAATAGATGTACAATGAGGCTGGTAAGATGCATAACTGGAAATACAAGTCACACATAGAATAAAATACTCAAAAGGAGGAGTTGCAACCAAGTATATAGACTAGAAATGCCTTTACAGCGTTATTTTATTGGCTGCAACATGATGTAGATTACACTTTATATCTAGAGCATATATGTGCATGAAAAGTCAGATCTACAATAGATCCATGCACTATAGAGGCCCTTCTATCAATTCCCCTTGGGTTTTTTAGCAAAACACCATGTACATGAAGTAGATCTAATATCTAAGTCTGCAAATCTGCAGAAATAATCAGAGATTCAAAAATATTTAGAAATTCTCAGATCAGATCTAATTATGACAAGAAATAGATCTCCTCCAATGGATCTCCAAAGTGAAGGACAGATCCCCAACACTTGAAAACCAGCTCTCCAAATGGTGTGCCAAAACACCCTACAACAGCACCTACAGGATTAACGTAGAGTTGTAAGAAAAACTATGTTGTAGGGTTTAGAACATAGTTGGCCACATGCCATGATCTGAAAATGATGCTCCAATCCTCCAATACTCTCTTGCCAATGGAATAGAAACCCCCCTCCACTGAAAAGGAGCATTGAAATGGTCTATATCTCAGTAGATCTAGCCTCCACTTGTTGTGGCTTGCAAAGACAACCAAACCCTCAATAGGATCTATGTTGTAGTTGAAATAAGTAGCTTGGCATTTAGCTAGGCAGTGGACTATGCAACACAAACTCTTCTAAGAGGCCTCTCAAGGAAAGAGGTGGGATTCCCGATCAGGAACACCCAGTGCTAAACAACGCTATTCTCAACTAAATAGCAAGAGAATGATATATGTCTAAATAAACAATATATTCAGAAAATACAATATCATCAACAACCTTCTCATGCTGCCATCCTCTTCTTTTTATAAGTTGAGAGCTTGCAAACCCTAAACCACTTTCAATGAGATCACTTCTTTCACACAAGCCATCTCCATCTAAAATTGTGTTGTGCCTCATTGATGGCCACTCCTCCAAGACAGTGTTGTAGATCTAGTCAAGGTTGACCCAGTCAAAATATCCAGCCCCTTTCACACCTAAGGGTGCTTGTTAAAACAACCAAGATTTAGCCTTTTTACATTTGACATTGATTTATTCATGATTTAGGAGTATTATGGACCTCCTTTACACTTTTTTTCTTCAAACAAAGAAATGAAACAAAAATGAATATTCCCATTAGCTTAGGACTAATGGGAATATTACACAGGTACATTCATCAATATTCTCTGTTTGGATCAAGGGGGAGAGTATAGGAAGGTTGATTTCAGCAAATATTGCAAAGACCATGGAATACTGCAGCAGTTTACAATACCCCACACTCCTCAGTAGAACGGGGTGGCTAAGAGGAAAAACAGAACCCCCTGTGGAGCGTGCTCACAGTATGCTGAAAGGTAAGAATATTTCTAATGGATTTTGGACGGGAGTAATAAATACTATAATTTATTTGAAAAACAGGATTCCAACAAATAGTCTTGAATTTAAAACTCCATTTGAAGCCTTATTATGATTTAAACCTGCAGTAAAACATTTAATAATTTGTGGATCCAAAGCCTTTGCTCATGTACCAAAGGAGGATAGTTAGAAACTGGATTCAAAGGCCATCAAATGCACTTTTGTTGGGTATTGTACTAAATTTAAAGCTTACAAATTGTTTGATCCCTCTACTCGTAATTTTTTTGCGAGTAGAGATGTAGTTTTTCATGAGTAGGTTCATGATGGAAACAATGAAAATAGAAATGAAGAATGGGACATTCCTTTGTTGGTAGAAGAAGGGAGTGGTGAAACAAGAGAAAGCCATGAGCAACAACAGCAAAAAAAGGAAGAAGCATATGTTACAGATCCAATCATCGAACCAATTCCATCAAGGGATAATCAGAACGGGTTTGATGCCACTCCAACACTTAGGAGATTAGGTAGGAAAACACAATTTCTAGCAAGATATAGGGAGAATTGTTTTATAACTACCATGTTAAATGTTGTTGAAACCTCTAGTTATAAGGAAGCTAGTCAATATAATGAATGGAGGGAAGCCATGGAAGAGGAACATGAACCAATATTTTTAAAAAAACTTGGGAGTTATATGAATTACCTGAGGGCAAACAAACCATAGGTTGAAAATGGCTCTACAAGCCAAAATTTAAAGCATATGGGAGCATAGATAAATATAAAGCTAGGCTGGTTACAAAGGGGTATTCATAGAAAGAATGTATAGACTATGAGAAAACCTTCGCCCCTGTAGTTGAACTTAAAAAAATCATAATGTTAATTGCCTTAGCTACTAAACATCAATGGATGATGCACCAATTAGATGTTAAATCCAATTTCTTAAATGGGGAGTTGAAAGAGGAAGTATATTTAGAGAAACCTCAGGGATTTGTTAAAAAGGGGAAAGAACATTTAGTATGTAGATTAAAGAAATATTTATATGGACTAAAACAGGATTCCAGATCATGGTATGATGAAATTGATTCATTTTTCTTGTATCACAGTTATAATAGAAGCAAAAATGACCCCAATCTCTATACTGTGTTTGATGAAAAGGGGTGAATTGTTTTTATTTCTTTATATGTATATGATCTCATCATTAAAGGGAAAGGAAGATAAACTCATTAAAGAAATCAAAGAGAATATTTCACAAATGTTTGAGATGAAAGACCTCGGTGATCTTCGCTACTATTTGGGTCTCTAGAGAGATTCAGGACAAAATTTCTATCACAGGGTAAGTATGTCGGGAGTCTACTAAAAAAGTTTAATATGGATCAGTGTAAAGCTGCAACAGTGCCATTATATCAGAATATCAAACTTCAGAGTGGTGACAATTCAAAGGAGGAAGATGCAACATTTTACAGATAGTTGGTTGGGAGTTTAATCTACATGACCACTACTAGACCAGATTTGGCTTATGAATTCAATGCATTGAGACAATTTATGTCCAATCCACTTGAGAGCCATTGGGTTGAAATGAAAGGTATCTTAAGGTATCTACAAGGAACCTTAGACTATGGCATTATATATACTAATTCTTGTAATGTCAAATTGACAATTTTTTCAGACTCCGATTGAGTTGGAAATGTAGATGACAAGAGATCCATAACATGCTATGAATTTAGCATTGGGTCCAGGGTCATTGCATGGAGCGGTAAAAATTAGAACATATTTCCCTTGTCTTCAGTGATAGTTGAGTACCAAGCGATGTGTGCAGCGACTTGTGAGGTAGTTTGGTTGAGGAGACTTCTCCCAGTTGCAAGAGAAGAACAAAAAGATGCAACAGTTATAAGATGTGATAAACAGAGCTCCATCAAATGTGCAAATAATCCGGTGTTTCATAAAAACACTAAGCACACTGATACACTGTTTCACTTCGTCGGGGAGAAAGTTTAGTCAAAAGAAATTCATATCGAATATTGTAATACTTGTAATAATACTGCCAATATTTTTACTAAGTCTCTTGGTAGAATTAAATTTGAAATGTTTAGGGAAATGTTAGGAATATTTGTGAACCCTTTCTCCATTAAGGGGTAGTGTTGAAAATAATGGAGAAACTTAATTAGAGAGAGTCAGTTCACCAAAACCTTAGATTAGGATTTTGTTCCTATTTCTTAAGTATTGGTTCTAACTTCCCTATATGCAAGTAAACTATATATTGTTTTCTCTGTAATGAGAATGTAGAGCGACATGCAGACGCAGTCCCTCCTGGTGTAGTCTCTCACAGTAGAGCTAACCAATATTTCTTTCATTAATTCAATCCTGCCATTTTTATCATTAGTACTTTTCTCTTAACTTAAATATAGCTTAATTAAACTAAAAAATAATAAAGACAAAAAAATTATCACAAAAATAAATAAATAAACTATTACAATATTGTATTGTTGAATATCATCACCAAAAATTAAAAGATATGATTAACTGATATTATTTATATTGACATATATACACTTTAATATATATGTTTATTTTTTATTAATATATACAAATTTTTATAATTATATTTATTAAAATTTGTTTTTAACATAATAATAAGTCATCTTAAACTAAAAATAGGGCGAAAAACTATAACTCATGAAAATGAGAATAATAGAAAAAAAGCAAAAAAAATACAAATAAGAAAGTTAAATAAAAAGGAAATAAAACTAAAAACAAAAACTTAGTAACTAATAGAAATGGAAGGTACTAAACAGCCCTATATTAAGACCTCAACCAATCACCTTACAAAAAATAAATTTAAATAATAATAAAAAATAACAAAAAATGTATTTCTAATGTTAAAGTATGGATAAGGGGCAAATATTTTTATTTAAAATATAAACTAATAGGCACTCAAAGGCGAAAGTGAAAATAATCTCATGTCTGTAAGTGCTAAGTGCTAAGAAGTAGCTGGTAAGTGCCGCTTAGTTTAAATATAGGTACGTGCCGCTTAGTTTAAATATAGCTAAATTAAAGTAAAAAATAATGGTCTCGCATATGCGACCATTAACTATGTAAAATTTAAAAAATGAAACAAATGCTTGAGTATCTTCCAAGAATCCCCGCATGTCCATGAACCTTAATTGACTACACAACATGAATGTACAATTTGCTAAAATGTGCTTTGTTCTCTAATTTGTGGTATGATATATAATAATGTGTAGATATAAGGTTTCAAACTGAGTACCAATCAAACTTAATTGCCAATTTTTTTGGACCAAAATTAAATAAAAACAAATAAAAATTTTAACCAAATATCAACTAGATTAATATGAAAAAAATAATATAATTGTAAAATCATCTTAAATAAAATAGATATTGATTTGATTATTCCCTTCAATTTTTTTTCCTAGAAAAACTTTAAACTTTCAAAAAGTGATTAGCAATTTCAAATTGGTTAAATCTTAGTCTCGAGTTTCTCATTTGTGGCCAATTTGTTAGAAAATTGTAATCAATCTCTCAATAAAAGTTCACACTTTGAATGATAATATGAAGGATTAAACTCTTTGAGATCAATAACATGTGATATATTTATTCTTTGTATATGGAAAAAGGAAATTGAAATATAAATTAAACAATGGAGCTTGTATATTTAATGATATTTACACACCCAATCTTTTCAAATAAAACATTTTCTCAAATTGCTTTCAAAAAATTGTTCAATGGACAAGTCTATAAAATTGAAAGTCAAAGATTGAAAAATTGACAAGGTATATGAATTTTAAGAACCTAAATAATAGTAAAAATTAACATGATCTATGAACTTTCAGAACCTAAATAGTTGAAAAAAATGACATGACATATTAACTTTTAGAACCTAAATAATAGAAAAAATTGACATGATATATGAACTTTAAGAACCTAAATAATTACTAGTGAAACAAAACACTGACACCGAATGTGTAATACCATGCTCGTGTCAGGTATAATAATATAACTAGAAATCAATACCAACACAAAAAATTTAAGCACCAACTTAGGAAAACTTCAGTTACAAAACACTAGTTTTTACTCTGAAATGAAGTTAGGAAAACTTTAGTTACAAAACGCTAGCTTTTACTCTGAAATGAAGTTTCTTATTACAAGAACTCCTAATACACTAGTTTCTTAAATATTTAAAAATAAATTGATATTATTAACAATTATATCTCAGTGCACCTAATTATTTTGTAAACAAATAAAATTAAATTAACTTTTACAAAACTACATGTAACTAGAAAAGAGGATCAAGTTGAAGCACGAGCACAGGTCTTAAATGAAGTTTCTTCTTACAGGAACTCCTAATACACTCTATTTCTCTCTACACAAACAAAGACTAAATCATAAATTCTTGTTGCTTTTAGAATTTCCTTAGTTTCTCTTAATACATATAATCCCCAAAAAGAATATGAAGTGTGAGTGAACCTAGCATAATCTATATGTGGATCAAAACAAATATAGTCGAAGTTCTAGGAATGCCCACATATGAAGAATATAAAAGTTGTGGCTGTCATTTTTTTCTCCCTCATGCACAATGTTGAAATAATTCTCCCTCATGCACAATGTTGGAATAATCATATCAATCAAGTACTGCTTACTCAAAAGAGGAAATGAAATCTCAAAAAATGGCTTCAAAAATTTGGCCTTTCCAAATTACCAGTAAGTTTTTTTTTTTTTTTAACATAAAATCACTTAATTTTTATATAAGTGACATTGCTAAAATATTAATACATGTGATTTCAGAAGAAAATGTGGTGCTTGACAATGGAAATTGACTTTAGCTTCAGTTACAGAGCAAGTTCCCAAGCTCCGTGGCCTTGGAATTCATGGAACTTGCCCTCCCCTGTGACTTAAATCTCAAAAAAGTTGGGTGTGATAAAAGTCTCGATGCACCAGCAGAGTTCACTTAAAGCAATATCATTAGTAACAATTTTAAAAAATAAAGAGAGAATATTTTAGTTGAATTCAAATTATTGAATTATAAGAAAATGTTATGTAGAAAGATATAAAAAATTCAAAAATTAAATGATATTAAAAAAATAGTATATTAAAATCATTTTATTGCATCTAGAGGTGTATTTTATAGCTTAATATGGGGTGATGTGTGATTTTTATAGATGCTTAATGTTAAATTAACACGTGTCCTTTTTAAAATAAAAATACAATATTCTCTAAATAAAATACAAAGTTAGTTATAATAGAAATAATATTGAATATACATGTTTTTTTTTTTTGTTAGTTTTAATTATTTTACTATACTAGATTGATTAATTGATATTACAACCCAGAATAAAAATACATAATTTTTATACCTTTTTAAAAATATTTCAATACAAAATTTAGAGAAATAATTTGAATATCAATGATATGTGTGTGTGTGTGTGTGATTGAAATATTTCTTGATAACAATAATAAACGGGAGATGTACAATTTCGTTAGTCAATAAAATATTTCACCGTCCATATTAAGTAAACTATTTCAATGTCAACTATGTAAATATTATACATAGTTAAAAAATAAAATAAAAATCTATGTATATTTTTTTACATAGTGGGAAAACTTATCATAACTAAGTTGTCAAACCACTAGTGAGAACAATAATCTCTAGCTTCTATCCACAAATACAAGTTGACTCATCACCATTATTCAAGGAAAACAATGCCACCTAGAACCATTATTCAAGGAAAACCATGCCACTTTGAATTACCGGCTAGAGGTCTGTAAGGGGGCAGACTTTCACTCATTAGGGGAATTTTGAGGTCTAAAATGGGCCTCTTAAGGAAATTATAAAATAATAGTGGAAAAAATCAAATAAGATTTGATGACATCATCAAATTTTAGAGGGAAAAAAGAAAAAACTACTTTTTCAACCCGTATTTTCAACTTACCTCACAAAGTTTTTTCTCAAATTTCAAGTGGGAGTACTCATTGGATGAAAAATTTAATTCCTCATCCAAGGAGTACCCATGTTGAATACTTTCAATGGACCCTGCTACACAAAAAATTAGAAATACATGAAAAAACATCATTGCAATCACGTTTTTCCATGTATTTCTCATTTTTCACGTAGTAGGGTCCATCGAAAGAATGCAACATGGGTACTCCTTGGATGAGGAATTGAATTTTGCATCCAATGAGTACTCCCACTTGAGATTTGAGTAAAAACTTTGGGAGATAAGTTGAAAATACGAGTTGAAAAAGTAGTTTTATTATTTTATTATTTTTTAATCTTTTTACCCTTTTACTTAAAAAATGGTGAATCATCCCCCATGGTTGACATCATCATCTTGAATCCTATTGGTTCTTATAAAGTTTATTTTGGTTGTACATTTTTCTTAGGAGGCCCATTTTAGACCTCAAATTCCCCTAATGCCTTCCAGATGTCTTTTGGTTTTGGGTTGTTAACATGTTTCCTTATGTCCGAGGAAGACAAGATATTATCTATGTATATATTATATAAATGAATTGAAAAATATATATTTTTTATGATTAAAACATTTTAAATAATCTCATTATTTTACATTCTAACCCATTTTCAAGTTTATTGTCTAGTTAATTTTGTCTAAAATCATGTAAAGATTTGTTGAAATTACAAGTTTAAGTTATGTAGATCACACAATCCAAGTGTTCAAAAAGATTTTAAAAAATGAGAAACACATAAACATCATCATGCATATGGAGACATAAGGTCTAAATCCTTAAGAGAAAAACCACCGTACATTTTTTTTCTTCCTCTTCTTAATTAAATCGTCTTCTTACATTATGTATTGGCCACCACCAATGTGCAAGCCCCGATTTGTGATGCACGCAAGAAACCACTCACTCTGGGCCACGACCTAACAAAATCCACCACTTCTTCAATTGTAATCAAGCCCCAAACTAATGTATTCCCCAACCTGTTGTAGACCCTAACCTCTAATAGTTTCTTCGGCCACCATTAGCGGGAAGTCTCCACTCTTAATTTCTCATGCCACAACCCAAAAGAATCCACCAATCCCTAAATATTCAAGCCACCACTTTCCCACTGAAGGCTCCAACCTTTATATCCTCATGGACCACATTTCATACATTTTCAAACTAGGGCCCAATAACCTCTACAAAAACACATATGTGAGTCTAGTATCATAATTTTTGGATTGGGCCCACAAAAAATTCCCAATGCAATCACAGTAGAGTCAATATTTGCAATACAAAATCAAACTCTACTCTCAAACCTAGCTCATCAACCCAACTATCTCACTGATAAAATCACTCACTACAGTGATCAACTCAGCAATATACAACAAAATTCAAATCATCAATAACATCTCTATGATGTTCCAATTTTGTGCATGCAAAAATCACTTTGAAATTTTTCAAAACTATTAGATAATATTAAAAAGGGAAATATTAATATTGTAAGAGAAGGGATAAGTTATTATTTTGGATAATAGTGGAAAAAAAAGAAAATTATTATATAATTAGAGAATGGAAGAAAATTAATATTTTATTAAGAAGGAGGCAAAAAACTATTTTGTTCAAAATGGCTGAAAAAGTCTCCTAGTGGAAAACGAGCCCCACCAATAAAACATAGGAAAAAGGGAGGCTATAGAAGCTAGAAGAAGGGTCAATGGAGAATTATAAAAAGAGGATGGGATCAATTGCAATCCAATATATTCGTATGCATCTCATTGACAATTAAGCGGAGCTCAAGCAAGCCTCAAGAGTTTCAAGTGAAACTCAAGCTAATTTAGGTGGAATTCAAGTGCCACCCTAGTTGGATTTTGGGGAATATTATCTCAGATCTTCCACTGGGCTTATTGCACTTATTGCAGAATATATTTAGCCTTTAAATTAATTTTTTGCAAGAGGCTTCAGTATTTTTTTTGATTGTGGGGTTTAATAAATAGCCAAAAGGGTCAAGTTTCCAATCTCAAGAAGGAGACTTAATTGTTCTTCAATAGCAGGGCCAAATTATTTAACCCAAGCAACTAGAGGTTGAGTTGTTTATATTTATCCCATTTTCTTAGTTTGAAAGAGGAAATTAAGTGGCATTCCCATCGTATTGTGTGAAGGCCGCATTTCCAAGCCTATAGAAGAAGCCATAGTCATTAAAAGAAGGGAGGTTAAATTTCACCAGTTGAATTATGTCAAAGTTAAAGAGGTTAATCTAGGTCTTGCACCCAACCATAACTATTGGAAGTTATTCCATTTTTCTTTGTGTTGAAATGAAGCTCAATCCCAAGCTATTTCCACCGTTTTTAGTAGGGTTTTGACAAGTTAAGAAGAGGTCAAATTTATGACTGGTGGGTTAAATGTTTTAGCATACAAACCCACTTACTTGTTGGATTGATTTGACACCATTTCATGCCTAAATTGATGTGTTGAAAGAGGATAAAGGACCATAATTTATCAAATTTTTGAAGATTGACGAGTCTCTTATTTACCTGGTTTGTATTCTCTTTCCTACTTTGACTACATGTTGACAATAGCATGGTTTTTGAAGTGCCAACTCCATGCTGAAGTGTAGCATGAGTCTCTACTTGTTGTGGAATTATACTCCTTAAGCACAAGTTCTTTCCTTTGAGATAAAGTCTCATAACTAGTGTTGAACTGAAAACCCATAGTATCCATCATATTGGAGCTATGTGCCACTTGGTGAGGGGTCAATTAGGTCATATCTTTAGGTTAAGAGGTGGTTGGGCATATATTTCAAAGTTAGGGATAGAGAGGCCACAATATTATTGTTGGAGCAACCTTTTATTCCATCTTTCATAAATTTTTCCAGGTTCCTTTGTTATTGATTTTGCAATGTAATTTCTTCCATGAAGAGATTAATGACTATGTGTTTCTCAGCTTGTTGGAGTGAAATAAATCTATGGTTATGCTTGTCATTGAAGTGAAATACCATGCATATGTTTTGGTCTAAATTTAAATCTTATAATATGGGTACGGTATAATTATATATAATATATATTTTTGAAACCAAAATAAACATAGGAGCACACTTACATCAGTTTGCATGCAATATGTTTGACTAAATATTTCACTGAAGTGACACTAAAACTCAATAGAAAATCATAGGAATATTTTGGCATTTTCCAAGCTGGAATATTACAATCTCAAAACTAGACATACAAAATGCCAACACACATACTCTCATCAATTATAACCAAAAAAAATCCAATGACATACCCTAGCACTAGCCCTACATACACTACAACAATATACATGACACAATACATCAATGATATCATGACACTTCACTCCCATCCATGCACTTTTTCAACACTATGGACAACATACAAATCCATACATACACATGGAATCAAAGGATATCTACACATATGCTTTGCCTCACTAATAGAAACTAATCCCTACAATCACAAACCTTGTCAATACAAAGCACCAACATACAATTCCCCATTACCATCACACTTCTACAGATGTTCCATCCTCTAATATAAGTGCACTAGAGTGGGCATAAAATCTGATTGTACCACTAATGAACCCCTTATCATACGCACAATGTGACATATCTTTCATAAGTTATCTTTGTCCTCGGCCTCACATTCAAGTTCCATCGATTTTATTTATGCATTCCATCACACTATAGTCATTGATCCAACATTCAATTCTTCTCCACACTTATCTAAATTGTACATACAGATCCACGCACACTCTCATTCAAATGTGCTATGTTATAGGTGGCATGTGCACTATGTACTTTTCTCTACACACATATTCTTCATACACACTCTTCAGAAGCAAACACACATAGTTTAAGCTTGCCTCATTTCATCACTTATCATATTTAAATTTATTTTCTCATACCTAACTTGGACTAGAGTCATGCCACAATAATTGACCCAATCAAATAATTAATTACCATGACCAAATCCACCACTAACACAAAGACTAAAATATTAATACGTTCACACCTTTTTGGGGACCAGATAAACACACACATACTAAATCATTTGACTGGTTGGACAAAGTTGATGATCCAATTTAACCACTAACATTATTACCAATTTTTTAATGTGTTCACACATCGTTTTTGGGAACTGAATGAAGGAGTTAACCATGACCAAGTTAGATAATGCATTGAAGACACTGGACACCCTGCTCACACTGATTCCTTGGGAAATTTACTAGATTAAGCCTATGGCATTTTAATTTTGAAACCTAGAGGAAGTGTCATGATGGGACTATGGCAAGCCTGCATCAGTGCTGCGTGGTGGTGGCTCAGCTACAAAAAAAGCTACACCTACATCCTGGCCATGGTGATATGGTGGTGTGTGCCCACCTATTCCACCTTGACCCCCAAAATAGTTTCTTTTAGTTTCCTTAATTGTAGCACAATTTACTATTCTTGGCATTTTTTCAGGTCCTAAAATTTTTGAGCCATTTTGAGGCCTTAAACGAATTTTTTTTTAAATGTGTTAAGACCATGAGCCATGGGCAAGGTATTTCCCATAAAATTTGTTTTCCTCTGATATATATTTCTAATGAGATATCATGCAAGCCAAACAGAGATCATATGGAAAAACTACAACCTCGAGAAGTTGGTGTTCCATCTAATCCCAATGGAGCCTACAAAATTTTGTCGCTTCATATCCTAGGGTAAGGTTTTTGGATATTTAGGGTTTTCCTTTTGTTTCTTAATAATAAAAATTCCTTTGAGCCTCATTGTAACACGGTTCAGAAGGCATTTAGCGGTCACATCTCCTTTCAAAGATAATATACCATCACCTAAGCTAGTTTATTTCCATTATGCATGTAAATAGTTTGAGTATTTTTTTATTAATGAATTGAAGTTCATTTTTTCTTGTAGATTGTTGTTTTTGTTTAAGTTTGTATTTAATTTCATTCCTGCATAAATCCAGATCATTGGTATTAGAGAAGTATGCTCTTTCTCTATTTTTGGTGTATGTCCCTAACAAGGTCAAGGTATAAGTAATTAGGACATAAACTAATTGAACCCTTGCAAGGTTGGCCTTGCCAAACCCGAAAACTTCCTATGGAAGAAGCAAAGAAAGATAAGGGAGTAGGATATCCTTTCAAAATATTGCTCATACAATCCCTCAAGTGGAAAAGGAACAAGATGATGGATAAATTTTTCCATATCCTTCAAAGGTTATTATCGGGTGCAACAACTTCAACTAGCAGCCACCTCGGAGGCACGACCCCCTTTAAGGTACAATTTAACTTCGACATTCCTATATTTGAAGGCTAGATAGATGTAAATGTCATAGATAAATCATTAAATTTACTAGAAGATATTTTTTGGTTCATTATTTTTCCAATAGGAAAAATATTACTTTTTCACTTCTCAAATTCGCCCCCAACATCAAGGACTGGTGGGAAACCAACTGTGAGAAAAGGGACGAGAAGGAACCCTTTCTATTTTTAGTTGCATCCACTTGGAATTATTTCTAATACATCATCAAGGAAAAATATTACCTTGTCAAGAGCTATGAATATAAGTACAAAAAATGGACCATAATGCGGTAAGGAAGGCACCGAGACATGTCGAAGTTCAGAAATCTTTTTCATACCCTTCGCGCGAAGTTGGGTATCAAGGATTATGAGCATTATCTGGTACTCAGGTATCACAGTTGTCTACACAAGCACATTCGAGATGAAATGGAGTTATTGGACATCTCCTTTCTTGGTGTCGCATACTGATATGCTCTCAAGATCAAACACAAATTTAAAAATAAGAAGTGAGAATTTGGACCTGTGAATCTGAAGCATGAAAAGGAACCCCCAAGTTGTAGAACAAAGAATAAATCCAAGGTGAGGTGACCGAGGACAACCCATCAAAGATGCAAGCAAATAATATCACCACAAAGACAAAGAAGGACACGGGAAAGTGGTGTGAGTTCCATAAGAGCCCCACTCATAACACAAGTGACTATCACATCAAGAAGTCACTAGTGGCCAAGCTAAAGGCTTCAAATTCAGATGCATGTTCTGAATCTGAGTCAGAACCCAACAAGAGAAATGAAAAAGGAAATTTGATTATTTATGTGGAGCCTAATGCCACTATTTCCACCACTAAGGTCCAGAATATTGATCATGATGATCTAGAGGAAGGGGAATGTCTCTCCCACTCATAGATGTGAGTGGAAATTTATTCATTACATTTCATTTTTTATAGAGGGATCCAAAAGAAACTCATCTCAGTAGAGGTCATTAAGCGGTTGGACCTACTGACAAAACCACACCTACAACCATACACCATCGGGTGGCTCCACCAAGGATGAGATCTTTGTGTTAGCCAGTAGTGACACTTTCCCTACAACATCAAACACTTCACAGATAAGGTATTGTGTGATGTTTCTCCTCTTGAAGTTTGTGATGTGTTATTAGGCCAACTATACTTATGGAAGCATAATGTTTTGTATGAGTCCAACCTCGTACTGTTATTATTACTTTGGATAGTAAGCTATCCAAGATACCATAGGTAGCCCAACCTATTGCCATATCTTTGATATTTGTTAAGAAATGCAGTAATATCATCTCCTAGACTAGGAATTTTGTTTTCTTTCTGATTTTCTCTCAACTAAGAGGAATATTGTGGCCACAACCATTCCCCCCAGGAATAGTTCCCCCAGACAACAGAAGCAAGTGGATAAGGTCGTGGAAGAATACAGGGACACCTTCTCCTCACCCAGAGGGGTACCTTTGCATTGTCGGTTCAATAATTTGATCAATTTAAATCCCAGATAACCTCTACCTAATGGGTCGATATACCATTTATTTATTTTATAAAAACGAATAAATAAAGTGGCAGATCCAGGAGCTGCTACAAAAAGGGCACATCCGACCAAGTTCCTCACCTTGTGGGAGCCTGATTATACTTGTATAGAAGAAGGATGGAAGTTGGAGAATCTGAACTGATTATTCGACACTAAACAAAATCATTTTTAGGAACAATTATCCAATCCCATAGATTGATGACCTTCTTTACTAGCTCAAGGGGGCTGATTACTTCAGAAATATTGGTTTGAAGTCTGACTATCACCAGGATCTAATAGAACCCACAGATGTATTGAATACCGCTTTCAAATCTAGGGAGGGCTTTTTTGAGTGGTTTGTCATTCCTTTTAGGTTAACAAATTCCCTTGCAACTTTTATGAGGCTAATGGATGACATATTGTGGCCCTTCACCAACTCATTCATGGTTGTTGTTGAGGTATAAAAGGTATCTTTTTAACACCTATTTATCCTACATTAATTATCAATTCGAGAATGAATTTTTTTTTCAAGAGTGTACTCTGTTTGAGACTGCAATTGAGCTAAGAGTAATGTTGTGAGAGATGTAGTATAGTATTCTAAATACAAGATTAAACGAATGCTTGAAAAGAAATCTAATTACAATAACATGAATGCAAATGCTCTGAAACTTAACTACTCACTCTGCAAAACATCAATCAAGGATACAGTAACAATAACTCATTCCTTTAGAAATTGATGCAACTGAAACCACACTGGAACAAGGCAATCAATCTGGGAACTTGGAAGTAATAACCATGTTCTCTACAGTTCACAGTCCTGCTCTTTCAGCAATCAAAGTGAAATCCAAAATTAAACTAACTGTTGTTGAAAATAAACTAAGAAGAACTTCTTTTAAAAGCGAGAATTGGAAATGAACATCAATTTGAAATTAAATATCTATGTGCATACACAGAAAACTGTAAATAAACAATCTTTCTGTAATCTGGAACTAAATAATTAAAAATGAACAGCAAACTGGAATTGAACAACAATTGCTAACTAACGAATCTGAAAAGCATACATGATCTTAACAAAATCAAATAACAAATCCTATTAAACTCCAACCCTATCGATAGCACACGTTATTAAGTAATCAATCGAAATGAACAATAATCCAATGGGACAGCAAATGGAGTTAAATATGGAACAACAAAGCTTTATAAGTGATAACAAGATGAATAATACAGAAATCATGATCCTTGTTGAAATGGGACAACAATGCAATTCATTAGCGCATACAGCAATCCAATAAGAAATTCAACAGTAATTAAGTAACTCTGCAATCGTAATGAAACCAAACACAATTATTACACAATAGTAATTAAAGGATAGAAATACAAATAGCAAAACGATTCCACCAGGGTCAGGCCCTTAGCACCAGTGAAACACTGCTAGGTTACTTCAGAGCTTGAGCGATGAAATAAAACATGTCTTCGTATTAATTGAACATAAAAGTGTTTACAGTGACCGCTCTTTGATCACGAGAGTCAATAAAACGCAGAATTACAAAAGGAATGTTTTAATCAAATTATTCAACTCCACAATCTCTAAAGGCATTGCCTTATATAACAAACTCGACGGACAAGACAAGGAATGAGATAAGGTTTGAACAGCGATCCCTTAGGATCGAAAGATCCTGAGGGATTCACTTCCCTTCTTTCTTTAGCTATCACTTGATTTGTTTTGACTGAAGCCGAGATGTCCCCTGCCTTCTCTTAGCAATACGTTCAGATTTTCTTCTCTTTGGCAGGATTTGGTCTAACGCTGGAGGAACAGCAGTTACTCTTGCTTTAGCCTCGCCTCTGGTATAGCTGTTCACCTCGCCTGATTCCTGTTTTTAGAAATAAAAGGTATTTTTAAGTTACATTTTACAATAAACATAAGTCTTTACAATTCTACCACATTTCTTGTAATAAGTCACCTTTCTAAAGTAAAAAGAATTATGTTTAAAGTAAAAGAATGAGAAAACACATAGTGAATTCATACCTTTTCCAAAGCTCAACATACCCCCCTGCTTACCCTTTTTCATGTCCTCATGAAAACCATAGTTTACATGCAAAGCAGTTAAAGAATAAGATGCAGAAGTTTTTTCATCAAAAGGCCTAAAACCATGCATTGCAGCTAATGCTTCGAAGACATGCCATGTCTGTCCTTCGGGTATTTCATAAATGGCTTTATAATCTGCAGCAGGAACCCGTGAAATGGGGCTTCGAAACCTACACCCTAGCCAAAATAGGCCTTCCCTCAAAATGAGGTTGCTATAAAGAACCAAGCAGTTTGCAGCTAATCCAAAAATTTTATAGTTAAATGGCTCTCTATTTTGAATATTTCGATTGGAAATTCCCCATCGCACCTTAGCTGCTATGTAGGCCTAGTTTCTAATGGATAGAAAATATGCTATCCCATTCAAGACAATTTCTTTATGGACAGGCCCCAATGCTTGGATAACACCTTCTCTTGTCATCAAATTCTTCTACCTAGCCCATAATTGTAATGGGTGTTTAGGTTCACTCCTAACCCACAAGTCTAACTCATTTTCCTTCCTTTGAAAAACATTATAGGCTTTGAGCCATTTTAACTGATTAACAAAAAATGAAATAAATGCTTGGTATTGGATGTCACCCAAAAAAGGGCTGGGATTTGTCTCAATATCATTTTCCAATATGATATTATGCAAATAGAACTCACATAGGAGACGATCTACCTTTACCCCATAGAGTTTGCAGCATGTTACAAAATCATCTAGTGTTTAACTCTATAGATTTTCCTGCCCTAGCTACTTTAATATTTAACTGTAAGTATCTCTCTAATAAAAATAAAGCATAATTCTTGGCAGGGCATCTACAAGCTAAAACATATGTGTATAATGAGCAGAGAGTATCCATTCGATTCTGGGCTATTTTAAATTTATTCATTACCTTTTCAGCCTTCTCCTCTGCCTTTCGACACTTCTCATAGGCTTCAGCCTCTGCTGCATGGATGATCTTCATCGGCTACTGCAACTCCTGATATTTTCTTCTAGGAACAGTTTCTTCTTCAAGTTTTTCCCTTTCCTGTCGAGCCTGTGCCAGCTCCTCTTGGAGTCTGGCTAATGTGGGATCACTAAAAGTGTTTTGACTACAAGCTTGTGAATTTTCACTTCAGGTTGCTCCATCTGGAATAGCTGCATCTGGAACAGTTGCCTGCTATTCCATATCTTCATGATTAGGCTCAGCCATAGTCTCTACAACTTGGGGCTTTTTTTTAGTGGCCACTTTCCTCTTTTTCGGGGCTCGTTTGGTGACTATGCTTCTTTTATTTGGGGTTCGTTTGGGCACTTGTTTCATTTTAAGAACCCTAATGGTCTGCCTAAGTTGTTCCACTAGCCTTTGAAGCTTCAGTTGTTCCCTCCGAAGTTTTCCAAGATCAGTTACTTTCTTCCTTTTCCTTAATGGAACGACTGTTCCTTTTTCTGGACCCAATTGCTCAGTGGGGGTTTTCTCCTCAGCAGTCGTGCCTTCTGTTGGGCTTGCTTCTCTATTTTCTTCCTAGAGCACTTCTTTAGTGTTCATATGCTCCCGGATGCATTCTACAGGGGTAATACCCTCAATCGGCTCTGTTGTCCCCTAGGAATTTTCAGTTTGGAACACTGCTTTAGTGTTCACCTCTTCCTGTCCATACTTCTCAGGGGAAGTAACTCCAGCTGATTCTGCTCTTTCGTTAGGGTTTTCTCCTTCTATTTCATCCAGCATTCCCGCAGCCATTTCTTTATTGACAACATATTTCTCCTGCAATTGGTTGATATCAACATTAAGGTCTAGTGGGTTGTGGGGCTGCACATATTCACTCATATTGGCCAAAATTTGGGCCAATTGGTCTTCTTGCAAAGGGCTTGTGGTGAACTTGCAGTGATTTTTTCGGGAGGCTATGCTCCTTCTCTTTCACTGATGTGATTATCTTAGTCCTCCTCACATGTATGGTAACTAGCTTCTTCCTCATCAGAGTAGCGAATTTCTCCCTCTACACTAGGATGGGGACTTCCTTCTTCTTCCTCAATTTCCTCTTCTTCATCATTTCCTTCTCTTGCACTACTTTGTTTCTCACCACTGGTGTGGTGGCTCATTTATTCTTCATCCTCATTAGTACGGGGACTCCCTCCTTCCGATTGTGGGGGCTATTCATCCTCAAAGCTGGGAAATTCCAAGGGCTGGCTAATGCTACTCGGAAGGCCTTATATCATTCCCCTACTTATTTTTGAACAAGAGGACTGTCTATGTTTTGATGGCTCTACTATTGAGCTATCCATTCTCTTTCATTTTGGGGCAGGTAAGGCTAATCCTTCATCAATCAAAAATATCAATTCTTCCCAACTGGTCTGTTTTTGCGCAAGACTATGACTTACTATTAATCTGATTAGGCAATGGTGGCTTACCACCATGTCTCTGTGCCGAGCTTTTATTATACTACGGGCAACATCATGCAGTAAGGAATTTTAAAATGCAGGCATATTTACAATACATTTTTGCTTTAATACTTCCAATAAATTAAGGTGGTGAGGTCTTACCACGTCTTTCCTTCCATCGCATGTTATATAGTCCTGCACTACCTTTTCCAATTCGGTCCATGGTTCTCTCAACGATGCCAGCTGAACTCCTTTGCCTTTGACGACCAATGTTTGTCCTTCTTCCTGGAAAATTTTCATGGCTTCTTGAAGCCTGACCTTATTATGAGTCCATACGGTTCCTTGTGCTGGTAGACCAGGCACCTCTACAATTATTTCATCTATTACTGCTACCTGTCTTCCTCTAACCATGGAGTATCCTTCCTGCAAATTCTATAAAAACTTGGTAGCTACTGTTTCATGAGGTTCTTGTAGCCTTGTGAAGTATGTAATCCATCCCAATTTTTCCAGAATTTCTTATGCAGCATCAGAAACAACTAGCACTTGCAGCTTGCTACGAATTGGTCGACCTCCCATATTCTCTGCACACGATTACTTCTTTACAAGCACACAGTAATGTAATGGAACAACACAACATGGTAAATTGAAATAATATCGTTAAGTTTTTGTTATTCCCTATAATATAAGGATTTTATTCACGTGCAGGTAAAAAAATATATGGATTTGATCTGCATGGAGTGATTAAGAGGCATCCATGGCCCCCCTTGAGGATGATAGGTCATCCTCGACCGTCAAATAAGAGAGGAAATTATTGCATAGTAGTTGTACAGTAGGAAAAATCATGCATACTTATGATACAATCAATCAAATTATTGCATTACTGAAATCGATGCATGTGATTAAATCATAAGTAGATATAGAAACGTTTGTAATGATTTAAAGATAAGGAAAAGGGACAGCTGATGTGAACACAAGTACTAATGCGCTTATTACCCACTCAAACTAATTTGATCTATTTATGATGACTTTCATGTATAATAGGTTCAAAATCAAGGGTTTAGGAATCATAGTTTCATTTCATATTTAGATAGAGATATAGGAAAAAGGGTTACTTAGCATCATTTTTCACCCTCGGGTGATTCATATTGATTACCTTTATGGCTTTAGACACCCATTCTACGAGACTTGAACAAATTCACTAAAAAACGGTGTTAAAATTCCCATACGCGGGTATGCCCGGACTTTCCGCGTGTATACGCGAGTCCATATGTACTTTTTCACGTATGCCATTAAAACCATTAAAAAATATATATAAATTCCCTATTTTCGGGCCCGGGTTGATGGTTACTCCGGTGAGTTCAACCACTTGATGCATGGCCAACTATTTCCAAGCCCCAGAATGAAACTACTTTGAGGGAGTATAAAGCCCCCTCATGTGCATGGCCTAAGGGAGAGAAATTTTATAGACATTATACTCTGTTGGAATCCTAGTTCAAGTCTGATTCCCCGTGCCTCCTGCACTTTCCCAGATTTATATCAGGAAACCCTTGTTTCCTGGAGATGTTCATCCATTTATATGCCATCTCGAGTGCACAATTCTTGGAAGAATCTTAGCGAGGCAAGGGCAGGACGAATCCGGACGACGGTCTACTCGAAGATCGTGGAAGGATTCAGGTGATCTCTCCACTTTTACTTCTGTACATGCTGTTCGTGATAATGAAGAACCGTCTTGTTCCTGAACTTCTGTGTTAGTATCTATTTGTATATGTGGAAAGATTGATTATTAAACAGTTATTATCGTTTATATCATATTTCACATTGATTACACTAACATTTAGGAGAAATATATGTTGTACAACTAGGTTTCCGTGCACGTTTTTTCTTGTTTTCCAGGTTGAAGGAGGAAGAAAGGTTGCTGGGGGTTTGGACCCCGCGGGATCTACATCGAACGTAGGACTACGGGTGAGTTTTTATATCGTTGTTATCTAGTTTTTTGCATTCAAGTATGGTTGTGTGTGAGTCCTTCTGAATGGCATGGCCTGCTCTGTGTAGGTTCTGACCCAACAAACCTCTAGGGTGATTTTCCCCGAAACAGAACTGGCGACTCTACTGGGGAACACATTCTTGTGATTCCCCTGTTGGGTGGTTTCAGCTGTTAGATAGGTTTCCAACAGTTTTAACTTTTATTTCTAGTCCAGTTTATTCTTTCTCAGTCAGACTGAAGCCCTGGTTCCTTATCCAGGCTTGATCTTTTTTGTTTTTCATTATTTACCTTTATATACGCGGGTTTGTCTACACACAGACGTGTATACATGCATTTTTTGTTAAATGGAGTCGCGTATACGCGGGTTTCCCTTAGCAAAGTCGCGTATGCACGCTTGTTGTCAAGCTGTCAAGTAGCGTATACCTGGGTAGATTTTAAAATTTTGGATTTCTTGGCTTTTTAGTCCTGTCTGCCTATGGAGACCTGTTCCTGCAGTGTCTTTGTACCCTCTGGATTGTGTATAAAGTGGTCTTTGGTCTTTTCTCTCTCTTGTTTGATTGAAAACTAGCTTATTTGGCAAAGTCTTGTTTCTTGTGCTGGCATTTCTGGTTCGAGTACCAATATCTCTTTCTAGGGATTCTTGGCTGTTCTTCTTTATCAGAACATAGAGCTTCTGCTCATTTACTCTTTCCTACCTTTGTGTCTTGCTTTGCACTTCGATTTTTGCCCATTTCTTGGTTGGTTTTCTTGAGTTCAGTCGACTGGGTCTTGTTGCAATTTTTGAAGAGTCTTTCTTGGTTCTTTGAAGTTTTTGTTTGCTCCAAGGTTGTATTATTCTTCTAGGCTAAGTGACTGAGTTTCGTGTCTTCTTGTGCTCGTATAAATCTTGCTACTAGTTAGCCTTATAATATTTGGAGCGTTTTTGAAGCTTTGGCTTGAAATTCAGTGTTGTTTAGCTTGGGATTTGATAGTTTTGCTTGGTCTTTTCGAACTCTTCTTTTATAAAACTCAAAAGCTCAAAAAACATTTTGCTTTATTGTTTGCTTTTGTTTTTGTATTTTTGTTTTCGTTTCATTATATATTTTGAAGCTTTGTTGAGGTTTCTTGCCTTTGGATTTTGACTTGATTTTGGAAAGGAGTTGTCATTGATTTCTTCCTCTTGTTTTCAAGCAATTTTGGCATCTTTATATTAAGAGTTTCTTATTGTGGGAACTAGCTTTCTGGACAACCAAAAAGAGATAAAACTGAAGGATCTTTGGGAAATTTCTCTCTGCTTTAGGAGATTTTGCATCTTAGAATTTGCATGCTTTTAGTGATTTGCATCAGATGCACTTAAGCATTTAGTCATTTTCATAGTTTTTGCGACTGTGAGTTTGTTATCTGAAAAGAAAAATAAAATTTTTTAATCTCGTAGAACCTGTGTAGAAGTTGCTTTTCATCGAAAGACAATAACTGCATTTGCATGTAGTTTGGTTTTTATTAATTTCTTTTCTGTGTCAAAACACCATAAGTTTCATCTCCGTATCCCTTTAACTTAACATAACAGCCGATTAAAATAAGCGATATAATTTAAAATCAACTAGCAAGTTTGCTAAGTGTCATACACCAACTAGCTAGGTTGTAGGACGCGGATTAGGTGAGTGGAGAGTTAAATCTCCAAGGCCGCTCAAACAAAACATAGAAGTTGATTAATTGAGCGGGAAATCCAACTCCGTTAGGTGGACCGGAAAGCTCTCCTCCGGAGAGTCAGCGCGAGGGAAGTGGTGAGAAGAGATACCCCTTCTTTGATTTATGGGAATTTGACCTCAAGCCGTTTCGCCTACAGCCCGACACGAGATTGGTTCCCATAGTTGCCACTCCTAGGTTCCACATAGGTGTTGCGGGGGAATACCCGTGGTACCTGAGGCAGACGTCGCATCACTTTCAGCAGTACTTTTGGGGGGTGCCCTTGCGAAGCTTGGGTGCTTGAGCCAGCAAAGGCTGTTGTTAGGAGGTCGGCGTAACTGTTTCTGATACCTTCGCTAGTTTTTCTGGGCCGTAATTATCCCAGACTGCTTTCGGGAGGTCCTATATTTCGCTTTCCTGTATTTTGGTGTCCGGTCCTCATCACCCAGAGCGGAAATACTTGAAGGTTGTTTGCTTGATTGTATCTCAGGGATTTTTCTTATAGTGAGTGCTCTTTGCTCCTAGCTTGCTTAGCTTTATATTTTTTGAGTCTAATTAAAATTTGCTAAAGTGGCTGATCAAGCGCCTCGTCGATCGAGGAGAATCCGGGGGTTATCTCCCGAGAGTCCAGAGCCTTCTTCAAGAAGGCGTAGGAGTGATTTAGTAGGTGGTTACCACCCTGTGGCGTCCGACACAATGGAGAGAGATCCTCCTCAAGGGTCTGAAGGTTTCATCGCTGATTCTGGTGTTGGTTCCGAGATGAGCGCTCCACTCACCTCGCGAGTGTTATTTCTGCAGGAAGAAGATATACAGGTAGAGGAAGTGTCTGAACCCTCAGATTCACTTCCATCTCCTCTTCCTCCTGATTATCCGTTCGTTGTTGAATACATCGGACCCGAGTCAGAGAGACCGGAAGATCCTCCTTATTATACATACCTTTCGATGGCCACGACTGGGAACGCGGCTTCTGCTGTGAGTGCTGCAGGCATTCAGACTCCTGCTTCTGTTGAAGGAGGGGGCACTATTGCTATATCTTCGATTGCCTCTGGTGCTGCTGTGTTTGGCTCTGGTTTCACCCAAGCACATGCTTCTCAATCTGGTCCCTTTTGTTTTGGAATTCCCACTAGTGGGATTCCTTCTTTTTCCTTTTCCGCTGCTGCAGCTGGATCTACACCCATGTCTTCCATGGCTAGTGGATCAGCTTCTTTTCAAGGGTTCCCCTTCGGAACTGGACACATTCCTAGTTTGAATCCTTCTTTAGGGTCCTTTCCGTTTACTTCTCAGACCCAGAGTTTCAACCCTTGGTCTGGAGGGAAAAGTTCGACTACTTTTACAGGTTGGAACCCTGTATTCACTACAGCGGGGGCAGGGAATCAGTTTTATGCAGGTCATCAAGGGAATGCTTATTTCCCTTCGTCGAGTGCTTATCATACTTTTTCTCCTCTGTTTAATGCCTGGAACCCCTACCAGGGGCTTTCCTCTTCATTTAATACTTCAGCGGGGGGAACTGGTCTGGGCTTTGGTAACTCGGCGTGGGGAGGAGGTTCTTCTCCTTTTGCTACGAGTTCTTTCTGGCAACCTGGTGCCTCATCAAATCCAGGGTATTCTTTTCAGAATGTTGGGAATTCATCCTATCAAGGATGGAATCCTCAGGCTCCGCCTCGTTTACCTTTTCTGGCAACGTTAAACTTTCCAGATCTGTCAAAATTGACGAATGATCCGATTCGGTACAGTCCGGGGTGGCCTCCGGTCCCAACCAAACTACCTTCAAACATTCCAAAGTTTGAAGGCAAGAATGGAGAGGATCCAGCTGACCACATCACCACTTTTCATTTATGGTGCTCTTCTAACTCCCTGATCGATGATTTGATTAGGTTGAGATTGTTTCAACGCACCCTAACTAGAAACGCTGCCAAATGGTATATTGAGCTAACTGGGGGCAGTTTTTCTACATTTGGAGAACTGGCTGTTACATTTCTAAATCATTTCCAGTTGCCCGTCCGATATGACGCTGGGACTAAACTCCTAGCTAATTTTAAGCAGGACGACGCAACCCACATTTCTGACCATATTCAGGAATGGAGGAGAAGGAAGAGGCTTATTAAAGCTCATATTCCAGGAGAATTCCTTTTGGAATGGTTTCTGAAATCTCTGCAGTCAGACATTTCTAAAGATGTATCCCTCTCAGGGGTATTTTCTGAGGAGCAGGCCATTTTTAGGGCCCAGCAGCTAGAACTGATATATTCTCAGTCTGGGGTCCTCCATAAATATTTTCCCAATGCTCCTCGCTCCAAATTAGATTTATCCAAAACTAAGCCTGGTCCTCATGGTGATGGACTTATCGGCTCGATCAATAGTGGTGCAGCTAGCCTGCTTACTCAATTGCAACAGTTGTCTTTGCAATCTGCTCCTTCTGGTTAGGCTATGCCTGCTGAGTCATCGCCTTCCCAATCTTTGTCGATAAATGTTGTCCAAGCTTCTGATCCCAAAGGAAATAAAAAATCCGAAGGGAAGAAGAAGGGACGAAATAATAAGAAAAAGGGCAAGAATGGGAAGGGTAATGCGAATAAAACCAACGAGCATGTTGGTGAGGGTCCAAAGGAGAAAAGGAAAGTGAAGTTTCCATGCAAGCTGTGTGCTGGAGACCATCTTACGCACCTTTGCCCTAAAATTCAGGATGCGCAGCGCTTGTTAGCTCAGCAGGGTTCTTCTAGTTCCCAGGCTGTGTTAACAAACCCTTTTCCCCAAGGGCAACAATTATTTGTTGGCGCAAATCAAAATCCTGGGGCTTCCTTTAGGGGCACCCAGGAAGGGGAAATTCCATCGAACATATTCATGATGAGTGCTCACGCGGATATCGCTACGAGATCCCGTGATTATGGTGGAGAAGAGTCTTCGAAAGCTAAGGATACTCCTGATGCTACTGAGCCGCTTCACATTACGAAGCCTACTATTGAGTCTATGCCTCGGATGCCCAAAGCATCTTCTAAGCGATCGACGATTAATCCAAATGCTAGGGCTGCCCAGAACTACTCTATTGTGGAAGATCTGGCGCAGAGTCCTTGTGCTATGTCGGCTTTAGAGGTACTCCAGTCTTGTCCGGCTCAGCGCAGTGCTTTGCTCACTGCCATTGGGGCTATTGATCCGAAAAATTCTCTTCTGATTACTTTTGATATGTCTAATTTTAAGAAGAGACTCCCCCATCATATAGCTTTTCATATCAAATCATCGTACCGGAAGTGAAACATCTTTCGGACGGTTGTTGATGAGGGTGCTTCCACATGCGTGATGTCTCTCACATGTTGGAAGACGATTGGATCTCCCAAAGTTGTTCCATCTACCACTCTTCTGACTGCGTTCGATGGTCATTCTCACAGACCACATGGTATTTTCCCAGCTTTGCCTATCTATGTTGGTGGCAAAACTGTGAATATAGAGGTTGAGGTAGTGGATGCAAGCTTGGACTACAACCTTCTGTTGGGGAGAAACTGGATTTATGAGATGGATGCCATTGCATCCTCATTATTTCGGATTATTTGTTTCCCTCACGAAGGGAGGATTGTTACAGTGGACCAACTGGACTGTCCTCCTGTAGACCCAAATGCGTCTACTGACTCATATGTTCCAAAGTTGGATAATACTAAGGCGCCTGTTGAGAATTTAGGGGTTGGAATGTATTCTTCCTTGATGGGTACTTTCGATATTCCTCCTCCTACGGTGCATATAAATGCAATTTCATCCTCCAAGGCTCCTCTTCGAAGAGAGTTCTTCAGAACTCATTATTTTTCGGACCCTTGGACCTTACCTTCCCCTACTGCCACATTAGTGGAAGGTCAAGTGGGTGGAATGGCATTTCCGATGTCTGCAGCTGAGATTGCTTATCAATCTATTGTTGACTCTGCAGAATCCATCCCAGCTCCTCTTTCACCGGAAGAGTTGGATGGAGATGTGGCTCCGGCTTGGACACTTAGTTCTTCTTCTGCCCAGGATTGCCTTGATACCACTCTTCCATCTGAAGAGGCCATCCTGGAAGCTATGACTAGTATAGATAGACCGTGGGATGACTTGCATCATCGGTCTTACTTTTTACCTGATTTAAGCGAAGTTGAGACAAGTTTTCCAAGTCCTCAGTCTCCTGGTCCTGTTCACCCAGTCCTGAACCCTTTAGCACCAACACAGGTTTATGCTGAAGGGAACATGGCTGTGATTTATCCTACTATCCCGGTGAACATTTCCAGGGATCCCAATATTATTGAGAATGTCTTCATCGGAGCTGAATGTTCCCGTGAAGAGATTTAGATTTACACCGAGCTCTTTAAAGAGTATAGGGATGTATTCGCTTGGTCTTATGAGGAAATGCCTGGTATAGATCCATCTATTGTCCAGCATGAGATCAAGACTTACGAAAATGCTAAGCCTGTGAGGAAAAAACTTCGTTCGGTCAATCCTAGGAAGGCAGCAGCTATCAAAGCTGAGGTGGAGAAGCTGCTTAAGGCGGGATTCATTTTCCCTGTTCCTTTGACTGAATGGGTTTCAAACCCTGTTCCTGTAGATAAAAAACAAGGAACGATTCGAGTTTGCATTGATTTCAGAGACCTTAATAAAGCATGTCCTAAAGATAATTACCCCACACCATTTATTGATCAGATCATTGACGAGTGTGCCGGTAATGAGATTTTCTCCTTCATGGACAGTTTCTCCGGATATAATCAGATTACTATCCGTCCTGAAGATCAGCATAAGACTGCCTTTATTTGTCCCTGGGGTACTTTTGCATACAAGAAGATGCCTTTTGGTCTTAAAAATGTTGGGGCTATGTTTCAGCGGGCCATGTCATATGCCTTCCACGACATCAAAAAGATTATCGAGGCGTATTTGGATGATTTAGCTGCTCATTCTCGAAAGAGGATGGATCATCCTGCTCACCTCCGGCAAATATTTGAACGATGTTGTTTCTATAAGATTAGGTTGAATCCGAACAAGTGTGTTTTCGCGGTTACATTCGGTCGGTTATTGGGATTCATTGTGTCTAGGGAAGGGATTAGGGTAGATCCCTTCAAGGTTGAGGCAATACTTCGGTTGCCTCCCCCGTCCTCTATTCGTCAACTTCAAAGTCTACAAGGAAAGGCTAATTTTCTTCGGAGATTTATCATAAATTATGCTGAAGTTACCAAGGGATTTATGAGATTGTTGAAGAAGGGAGTTCCATTTCTTTGGGATGACTTCGCTCAACGCTCATTCGATGCTTTGAAAAAAGCATTGACCTCTGCTCCTTTATTGAGTCCACCTAATTATAGCAGGGATTTCCTTTTGTATCTGGCAGCAGCAGAATCTACCATTGGTATGGTTCTGGTTCAGGAGGATGATGCTCTTGCAGAGCATGTTATTTACTATCTTAGTCAAGGATTGGTAGGACCTGAACTCCGGTACACTCCGATAGAAAAGTTAGCTTTAGCAGCAGTTCATGCTGTGCAGCGACTCCGGCATTACATTATTCTACGAAAAACTTATGTTTTGGCAGCAGCCAATCCATTTCAGTTTGTCCTCAGTAGGCGAGTGATTGGGGGCAAATACAATAGATGGATTGTGATTTTTCAGGAATTTGATCTTGAGTTTATGTCTGCCAAGTCCAAGAAATCATTGGTTTTCATGGAATTGATCTCCGAGTTGCCCTGTGGGGATGAGATAGTCTATGATGAATCCTTCCCGGATGAACATTTGTTTCTTATCTCTCCACAGGATCCTTGGTATGGAGATATAATTGTGTATCTTCAGACTACGAAGTTTCCCTCTACTTTTTCGAAAGATGAGCGCCGTAAGTTGCGTCACTTGGCTAAAAATTACTTGATTATTGGTGATGCTTTATACCGTCGAGGGGTTGATTCAATCCTGAGACGTTGCTTAACTCTCGAAGAAGCTGAGGCTGTGCTGAATGATTGCCACAGTGGAGCTTGTGGTGGTCATTTATCTAGGCTTGCTACAGCCCAAAAGATCTTGCATGCTAGATACTTTTGGCCTTCGATTTTCAAAGATTGTATGGAGTCGGTCAAAAATTGTCATCCGTGTCAACTTTATACTCGAAAAATGCGCGCTCATCCAGCTCCACTTTTTCCAGTCATTACTTTCAGTCCCTTTACAAAGTGGGGTATTTATTATACTACTTGTAACCTGCCTTCGGCTAAAGGTCACAAGTACATTATTGTAGCAGTAGACTACTTTACGAAGTGGGTCGAGGCTATGCCTACTTTTGGGAATGATGGTGAGACTGCAGCTCTTTTTCTTTTCAACCAAGTTATTGCTCGTTTTGGTATTCCTAGAGAGATTGTCACTGATCATGGCAGTCATTTTCAGAATAGCATGATGGCTGAGTTGGCTCTCGAATTGGTTTTCCGGCAGGAGCATTCATCTCTGTATTATCCTCAAGCCAATGGGCAGGTGGAAGCCATGAATAAATCCTTGAAGACAATTCTTCAAAGGACAATTGATAAAGCTAGATCCAACTGGCATATTATGCTATATCCTGCACTTTGGGCATACAAGACGTCAGTGAAAACTGCAACTGGCTTTACTCTGTTTCAACTAGTGCACGGGTTGGAATCTGTATTTCCCATTGAATGTGAGATTCCTTCTCTTAAGTTAGCTGTTGAACTTCTTCCTGACAATTCTAGTCTTGAAGAACGGCTCCTTCATCTGGAACATCTCGATGAGCAGCGTCGGGATGCCGCCACAATGAATGAGGCGCATAAAAACCGAGTTAAAGCTCAGTACGATAAGGCGGTCAAGCCTAGGGTTTTTTTGGAAGGTGACCTTGTTTTGGTCTATGCCTAAGAAAAATATGCCCTGGGGGCAAGAAAGTTTAAGTCTATGTGGTATGGCCCCTTTATCGTTAAAAAAGTCCTTAAGAAAGGGGCATATACCTTGGTTTATTTTGAAGGGAACGAGTTGCCGGAGCCCAGAAATGGGCTCTATTTGAAGAAGTATTATGCCTAGGCTTCGGTCTGGCATGTTGCTTTTGTCTAATACATCATATCTATCAACCCGAGGTCCCCGCCCGTGATGTGTTCCCATAGAACATGATCATGCTAATCCTCACAGGTCAACCGCACTCGCTCCTGGGCACTCCTACCACCCGCCTCCGGGATATTTCCTGGTGAGAGCTTCTCCATCGGCAGGGCTTACATAGGTACTTGGCTATCAGTTCTCCGTACAAAACTGAGGGTCCTATCTCGAATCCACTCTATCTCGCTTCGCCTACGTACGCTTGCGTCGCGGGTAACCCTCAAGTCGAACTGGTCCAATATCTGTATCACAATCATTTTTAAATTGTAAGTCATTTTGAATCCAATAAAAAACATCTTTGTTTTTCATTTTTTCACAAAATCCAAAAAAATTATATAAGTCAAAAAATTGCAAACTTACCGACTGTGCCCCATGCCGCGCCTGGTGGAAGGACAAGATCTGGATTGCCACGAAAGTCCATCCTGGCATAGGGATAGTCATCCATAGCGATGATCTGTTCTCTCCACCATTGGAAGAACTCATCATCCCAAGTGGTCCAGGGAACTTCACTTCCCCCCAATCTCTTCATCATGTTTGCCTAGCGGGCAATTCTTGGGTCTCTCGGGCTACTGATGGTAGAGATCACTTTGGGTCTCAGCCCAGGAATCTTCTCGAAGAAGAATGTCATCAAAATTGTACCATATCCAAAATGTTTTGTCTTTGCCTTTCGAATTGAAGTCAATTGTTGCTTCATGTTCATCAGAAGAGCTATGCACCAATCATATAAATGAGTTAAGCATTCCACTGCTATACTCATTTGCGTCCTGGATGCCTGGTGTAGAGAAGCTGATCCTACTACTCTCCCAATGGTAAAAAGGAGGATTTTTATGTGCAAGTCTCTTAAATCTTTGATTGCAATTTGAGTTCCCACTTTCTTGGAACCCTCTACGCAGTAAACGTGGACGTAATCTTCCACGGTTAGCCCTCCCAAAGGCTTCCCATGCAAGTCTACTGGCTCCCCCCGCCGGGAGAGTCTAGTAATAAAATATATATCTTCCACTTTGATGCATATGGGCATCTGATCTATGATGAAGCAGTCTTCTTCCGGTTCCCAATAGTTCACAAGCATTTCGAGCAACCGGACATTACTCTTCATATTTGGCATTTTGAAAAACTTGAGCAATCCGCAATTCCGAAGAATATTTAGCGATGCTCGATCTCGCATGACTTCTTGATCAATTGCACTGTGTTCACGCTCTCTCCATGAAATGGTCATCCTGCAAAATTTCAATAATTCCTTCATTAGCTATGCATTTTTTCATTTGGGACTGCGCATACGCGACTTTATTTGTGCAAAGTCGCGTGTATACGCGACTTTGTCATTACCAACCCGCGTATGCGCAAACCCGTGATTTTTAGCAAGAGATTCTACGGTGAAAATTACTAAATTTTAATTTATGAATGGACAAAATGAATTGCAAGGATGGTTTATGAGCTTACCTGACAAATTCGGTGTGATTTGATGGTCAGTTGCTCCTGTTTTGACGAAAGAAGTTTTTCTCTTCAGAGCACTTTTTTCCAAATCAGCAATGTAACAATGAACCAAATATGAGGTAATTTGTCTATTTATGTCCAAAAAGTTGAAAATTTTCGCAAAAATTTGTTATGCTTATTTTTTCGATCTATCTTAAGCTACATAACCCGGATGCTTCGAAGTGCCCAGAATGGTATGTTTTCAGGTACATTTTGACGATTTTGAGATTTTTCCCGGTTTTTTATCCATGATTGCTGACTCGTCATGGCAGGTATATGATCTTCACTGGCATATAGGTTAGGGAATTCACTTTCCGTTGCATCTTGCATACTAGCCTCCATACTGATCACTTGCCATAGGGTCGATCCCATCAGGTCATGAGTATTACACCTATTTCACTCGCCGATTATTTAATCATGACTTGGTGGTAGAGCCTTCCTTTACATGGGCTTCCTAGTTAGTTCCTCGCTATCACTTGTTGCCCATGCTGCGTTTTATGTAGGCTCGGGAGTCCTCTTTAGTCCCGCCATGACTTATGTGTTGAAGCTTCATTCTTCTTCTTCCTCACCATCATTTTTCTGGCTATTACCCTAGAGGCTCCCTGGTGTTGTTGAGTTGTATTACTGCATTGCATATTGGCTACTTGTTTATCCTGGCCTTTAGCCGGCTTCATTTGGACTCAATGTTTAAGCCAACTTTTGACCTTGTCTATTTGTACAAGTTAACCATTGCATGCACTTAGCTATCGCGACTTGACACCCTTTTACCCATGGATGGAACATTCCTCTGAGTATCACTTACCAGTTTCTGTCACCTTGCATTGAGCATAGGATCATTCCAATCCCAGGAACTAGTGCATCTGATTTTTGATACTCGTTCTATCCATTGTACCATAGCATTCTTTTATTATTTTTCAGGCTTATTATATGAAAAAGACAAAAAAATCAAATATAACAAAAAGAGTGGGAACGGGATGTATCTTCGTTGTTTTGATGGCAGTACAGAGTCAGTTTGTCGCCCTTGAACAAAGCACATATACTTATATATATTTCCTACATTTGGGATGGTTTTAGTTTTGACCTAGGTTCAGCCTTTACCTTGTTTCACTTGTCATTCCTCCCCCGGTTGGTTATCTCTTCCAATCATATGGAGAGTTTGTTCTGCCTCCTGCATAACAGACTTATACAGTGTCACTTTTTACTGCCATGGTCATCACGAGTCGTGCTTTTTTTCAAGGGAAGTCTAACCAGAGTCGGCCATTCTGCGGTGTCTCTTGACTCATTATTCAGTCGGCCTTCCCGGTTTTGTCAGTATCTTGTTCTATCACATCAGATGTTTTGGTCTTCTGCTCGTGCTGGTTTGAGAAGGTCCCCATTGACTTCTTGCCAGTGGGTTTGTCTCTTATCGACTATGACATATTGCTCTGAGAGAAAACCTAGAGCCGCACCCTGGCCCTATTTCCATCATTGATAGGTGACCTTGTTCTCAGCATTTGATCATCATTATGGGTCTTTGACTGAGTGGTTTCCCCTGTGTTCGACGTCAGCATACATTATCACACTTGGGATTCGTGCAGTACCTTGATTTCCATTTGACCCTATCGGTGGATATCTCGCCTATGTGTCAGCTTTCATTATTGGTTGGTTCAGAGGGTTTCTTCCGTGCGCTAGCTTCATCTTGTGCATGTCGGAAACGTACTTCGGTTTTGGTTCCATCACTCTACTTCGTCCGATTCCTTCCAAATTTTGGCCTGCGGGTTACACTCGCGCTGGACTGATGTGGGATGCCTTAATGCCTTCCTTCCAGCAGATCTTTTCCCATCGACTCCGACTCATTGCTCTGGGAATAAGGTCTAGATTCTTTTTGTCAGTACCTTAGGGTTTGCAGTCATCAGTGGCAGACTCTTCGCTATCGACAGTGGGGATTCATCATTGCCTCTTGATTGGTAGATTCTTTCAAGTGTTTGACTTCAACTCATTTATTCGCACTTGTTAGATTGTACTGGGGCACCTTGACGCTCATTTTCATTATTGGTGGGTTGTCTCGCGTTGGTTAACGATATACATCATTGACCGGTAATCCAACGATTTCTCACATGGTCGACTTCAGCTCATTTATTCCCATTGTGTAGAATTGTGCCATTGTGATTGGTGAAGACCTCGGGTTGCATCAGCATTTCTCGGTTCACTTTTGACAGTCCATTCAGTTTCTGCCAGTGATGTCGTTCACCCTTATATGTTGCAGTGTCAGTACAGCAGCATTCTATATGTTGGCTCCTGAGTTGCGTGATTGTACCATTTATTCCACCTCTTATGATTTGGTACTTGGAGATTCAGTTACTTATATGATCAGACATCTAGTTTCAGCATCATTGATCAGCTTTCTATATGTGATACTTGGACATTGATTCAGACTTATACTTCCGGGCCATGCTCAGATGATTCATTGTGTACTTTCAGTTCAGCTATACTTGTATACATGTTGGATCTATTCAGTACTTTCCATATGATTTATTTTTGACTGAGCATGGGTATGCCCACCTCAGCATGAGTTGACTCTCTGTTTTATTTCATTGGTTTTTGGCAGGCTGAAATCTGGTGAAGTCCTCTCTTGTCCTTGCGAAGTTCTTTCTATGTGCATAATACATTTCGGCCATCATGTACCCCTTCTAACCTCATATATTAGGGGGCATCTGTTATAGCATCATTTTTCACCCTCAGGTGATTCATGATTGTCTTTATGGCTTTGGGCACCCATTCCTACAGACTTGAACAAATTCACTAAAAAACAGTGTTAAAATTCCCATACGCGGGTATGCCCAGACTTTTCCGCGTGTATACGCGAGTCCATATGTACTTTTCCGCGTATGCCATTAAAATCATTAAAAATATATATAAAAATTCCCTATTTTCGGGCTGGGTTGATGGTTACTCCAGTAGTTCAACCACCCCAGTACGTGGCCAACTATTTCCAACTGATTGAAACTACTTTGAGGGAGTATAAAAGCCCCTCATGTGTATGGCCTAAGGGAGAGAGAAATTTTATAGATATTATACTCTGTTGGAATCCCTAATTCAAGTCTGATTTCCCGTGCCTCTCGCACTTTCCCAGATTTATACAGGAAACCCTTGTTTCCTGGAGATGTTCATCCAATGCCATCTCGAGTGCACAAGTCTTGAAAGTATCTTAGCGAGGCAAGGGTGGGACGGATCCGGACGACGGTCTGCTCGAAGATCGTGGAAGGATTCAAGTGATCTCTCCACTCTTTATTTCTGTACATGCTGTTCGCAATAATGAAGAACCATCTTGTTCCTGAACTTATGTGTTAGTATCTATTTGTATATGTGAAAAGATTGATTATTAAGCAGTTATTATCGTTTATATCATATTTCACATGGATTACACTAACATTTAGGAGAAATATATGTTGTACAACTAGGTTTCCGTGCATGTTCTTTCTTGTTTTCCAGGTTGAAGAGGAAGAAGGGTTGTTGGGGGTTTGGACCCCGCGGGATCTACATCGAACGTAGGACTACGGGTGAGTTCTACTATCGTTGTTATCTAGTTTTTAGCATTCATGTGAGTCCTTCAATGGCATTGCCTGATTCGTGGAGGTTTTGACCCAATAAACCTCTAGGGTGATTTTCCTTAAACAAAAGGGTTTAATATTACTATTGATTTGTAAAAACGTGACTACAATACCATCAGCAGAGCTCTGTTGCCCACAGGTGTCCATAACCTTGAAAAAGTTGCTTTCTCACCCTTGGAACCATTGTCCTTTATTTATGCCTAGGGAAGTGCTCTTTAATGTCATAATGGAGGCCATTGTGCTGGCTTGGGAACCAGATAAATCACAATGCCATTCACCGGGAAGAGGTGAAAAGTGGGCAGGTCAGCTCGTGATGAGACCTCCTGTGCCAAGGACTTTTTAGTTTTTTTTTTCAATTGTCCATTAGACCATATCCCTGGTGTGGTGGCCATGATGGGAATGCCACTTCACTGCTTCCTTATGATCATGGTAGGCTGGCTCTTGATGAGACCCCCTATCCTCCATCTGCCATGTCATAAAATTGTTAGTGATATATATAAATATTTTTTCTTATTTTTCTTATAGCACTTTCCTACTTATATATAAAGGATGACTCAGCACTCGTTAAGAGTAGGGATGGTGGAAGAAGTCTAAACATCTCAATAAAAAAGAATATGCCCTTATTCCTACTCCATAAGTAAAAATCAAAGAAAGTTATAAAGATTTGGGGAAGAACCATCATGATAAAGATAATCGATCATATTAATTTTAGTAATAGTAAGACAACAAAGTAATATTAGTGGTTATGTCCTTTTTTCCTTTTTCTTATCATTACCAAACAATTTCTTAAAAAAATGACAATTTCTTTTGATTTTCTGATTCCAGTAAGCTTTAATTTGTTTGATCTTGTATAAATAGTATGTTTGCCTTTAGAAGAGTCATTAGAAATCCTCAAAATGCTGGTCTAAAACAAGAAAAATAATACACTCAAAAAGTGATGTTCCTTTAGAAAGGAACAACAAAAATAGTATGCGGAAATGTTGTTCTTTTGGAAAGGAACAACAAAAATAATCTACGAAAAATGTTGTTCCTTTCGAAAGGAACAACAAAAGGAATCTGCGAAAATGTTGTTCCTTTCGAAAGGAACAACAAAACAATATGCGAAACAACAAAAATAAATAGCACAACTGTTGTTCCTTTCAAAAGGAACAACAAAAACACTCGCAGTAGAGCTGTTGTTCCTTTCGAAAAGAATAGTAAAAATGTTGTTCCTTTGGAAAGGAACAACAAAAACTCACAATAAGCGAAATAAAAAGAGTTTGAAGAAACAGAATTCCATACAAAAAAACAAGAAAAATAAATGAACAATCTTTATGTACAAATTTCAAAGGAAAGAAATGATTTGATAAATGGGTGCCGAGGAGGAGTTATCCCCTTCAGCAAGAATTTGCATGGTAGAATATTCCCGTAATTATTGGTAGAAGGATTCTCGAGTAAGCGTTTTATGGTACAGTCGCACTCGATGACCATTTACTTTGAAGGAATGTCTAGATCCATCAATGGTGGTTAATGTAATGGTGCCATTATCATGCACTTTTTGTATCTCGTAAGGTCCAAGCCATCGTGTCTGGAGTTTCCCTAGAAAATCCTGAAACCTGGAGTCATATAGGAGTGCCCAATCTCCTTTGTGGAAGATTTTTTCTTTGATGAGGGAGTCGTGCCATTTTTCTCTCTGTTTTTGAATTAACACAGTGTGTTGAAGAGCAGAGAGCCTAATTTCATCTAACTCATTGATTTGCTATAATCTTTTGGCCTGGGCTTCATTTAAATCTAGACCCACCTTATGGGTTGTTCTTAATGTCTGAATTTCAAAATCTATTGGAAAGATGGGCTCTTTTCCAAATACCAATTTATATGGTGAATATCTCGTAGTACTTCTCCATGTTGTTCGGTACGCCCACAAGGCTTCTAGAAATCTGTAGGCCTAGTCACATCTGTGTGAGGCAATTGTTTTTTTCAATATTGACTCGATCACTTTATTCGTGCTCTCTACCTGGGCGTTTTCCTGTGGGTGGTATGGGGTTGTAATCTTGTGCTGAATGTGGTAATTCTGTAATGTTTCAACAAGTTTATTACCTACAAAATGCGGTCCTCCATCTGTGATTATATCCCTTGGGAGGCCATATCGCACAAAGATTTGGAAAAGGAATTGTATTACAAAGTCCTCTGTAGCTTTCGAAAGTGCCTCTGCTTCAACCCATTTAGTGACATATTCGGTTGCAACTATGATGTATGTTCTTTGGTTTGATGGGGGGTTAATGGGGCCAAAAAAATCGAGTGCCCAGCATTCAAATGGTTCAATTACTAGTTGTGGGTTCAAAGGCATTTCGTCAGACTATCCATGGCGACCTGCCCTTTGGCAGCTATCACAGGCCTGCACAATTTTTTTAGCATCTTTAAAAATGGTAGGCCAATAGTAGCTTGTCTGTAAAACCTTATGGGTGGTTCTACGATCTACAAAATTTCCGCCACATGGCCCATCATGGAATGATTTCATAATATCAAATACTTCGTCCTCCCGGACGCATCTCCTGATTTGCATATTTGACCCTGTATGAAACAGGTAGCCCCCAATCCAAGAGAATTAGGTACTACACTGTATTATCTGCTTTCGTTCATTAAGGGTTAGATGTTTAGGTAATTTACCTATTGCCAAATAATTTGCTATATCAGGATACCATGGGGTTTTAACAGTAACGGCGAACAAATTTTCATCTAGGAAGTGGTCTTCGACTGCTGCTGCATTTGTTGGCTTTGGCATTCGTGATAGGAAATAAGCTACAGGGTTCTCTTTTCCAGGTCGATCTTTGATTGTAATGTCAAATTCCTGCAATAAAATCAACCATCTTGTCACCCTTCCATTTGTAACAGGTTTATTTGCTAAAAATTTAATGGTAGAGTGATCGGTATACAAAACTACAGGAAACCCAGTTATATAATGTCTAAACTTATTTACAACATGTACTACAGCTAAAAATTCATTCTCAGTCACAGTATAGTTTAGTTCAACAGGAGATAGATTTTTTTTGATATAACATATTGCATATGGTTTTTTATCCTCTTCCTGCCCAGGCACTGCTCCAATCGCTGTGTCTGAGGCATCAGATGAAATTTGGAATGGAAAATTTCAATTTGGGCCCCTCAGCACTGGGGCTGTTGATACAAGATTTTTTAGATCCTTGAAAGCATTGTCACATTTATCTGTCCAAATAAAATCAAAATTTCTTGTTAGTGCATATAAAGGTGCAGCTATTTGAGAATAATGTTCTATAAATCTCCTATAATAATCGGAAAATCCAAGAAAGCTACGTACCACTGTTTGTGTGGTGGGTGTAGGTATTAACAAAATTATCTGAATTTTGGCTGGATCCACCTGAATTCCAGCTGCTGAAATATAATGTCCTAAGATAAGTCCTTCATTCATCATCATATGACACTTTTCATGGCTTAAACAAAGCCTAGTTTCAATACATCTTTGCAACACCTTTTCTAGATTTTCTAATGCTGCCTCAAAATCATCTCCATAAGGTGTGAAGTCATCAATATATACTTCGAGCCCTTCATTTATTAAATCTGAAAAGATGATGAGAATGGCCCTTTGAAATGTAGCAGGGGCATTGCATAGGCCAAAGGGTAAGACTTGGTAGGAAAATGTCCCCCAAGGACAGGTAAAAGTAGTTTTGTCTTGGTCCTCAGGGGAAATCTGGATTTGATTGTACCCACTGAAGCCATCGAGGAAAGAAAAGAATTTCTTTCCTGCCAATGTATCTAATACCTGGTCAATGAAAGGAAGGGGAAAGTGGTCTTTCTGGGTTGCCTTGTTGAGTTGTCAGTAATCTACGCATATTCTCCACTTCTCGTTCTTCTTTGGTACCACTACTAATGGAGAGACCCACTTGCTATCAGATATTGGGTAAATGAAATTAACATCCAACAGTTTTTGCAATTCATCTTTCACAATATCTTTAAGGTGAGGGTTTAGTCTTTGTTGGGGTTGGCGAATGGGTCTCGCATCCTTTTTGGTATAAATGTGGTGTGTACATAACTAGGGGTCAATTCCCTTCATGTCTGGATAATCCCATGCAAAGGCTGCTTTATATTTTTGTAGTAATTGGACCGTCTTCTTTTCTTGTTCAGCAGTCAGATTTATGTTAATGTTTAAAGTTTTTCTTGGCTCAATTTCTACAATCTTACTATTGTACACAGAAGTAGTGGGTATTACTTGATCAGGAATGTCTTTTAGAGGATCTTCTTCTTCTTTATTATCAAATGTTGCCTTGATCATGTGACATTGTAGATGGGATCTAATTTGTGGTTTGTTAATAAAACTATTAATGATATCATCCTCTGTTTGATCTTTAAAATTGAGGGCATCTTCTATAGTTAGAGTGATCTCATATTTTCCATAAGATATGATACAGGTTTCTTTTTTGTTTTGATTATTGATAGGCTTGGTTGGGCTGGGGGATATAAAGCTAAATCCTTGACATAGTTTCCCCTTGTTATTGTCATGTTGCCTTGTCAGTAGCTAATATAAGCATCGGCAGTTGCCAACCAAGGTCTACCTAGAATTAACGGGTGTCCATCTAGCCGGTTATTTGGGTTGATAACCAGGAAGTCAGTAGGGTATTCCCAAGAATCTACGGATACCATTACATCTTGTAGTGTACCTTCTGGTTTGACTACCAATCGGTCAGCCAATTCTAATAAGGTTGTTGTTGGTTCTAATGATGTAATTCCAAGTTTTTGACAAGTGGTGGTTGTTAAGATATTGATTGCAGCTCCCAAATCAACAAAGGCATTTGGAAACAATTGCCCATTGATTTTTACCTTCACTATAGGATTTCTTGAGTCTTCATATTTTACAGGTGTTTCCATTCCTGATAATAAGTCAGATAGAGTACCAACTATTTGGACAGTTGGGTTGGTTTTTGTTCTCCTCTTTGGCTTCTTTATACACATTTCCTTAATGGTTTTTGCATAAATAGGGATTTCTTGGATAGCTTGGAGGAGAGGGATTTTTATACACAATTTTTTTAATTCTCCCAAAAGAAAGGATATTCGAATGGGCGAGGTATGATTAATCGTTCTGGGAATGGTGGAGAAGAGGTGGTTGCTTGTTGTGTAGTTTGATGTTTATTTTGTTGTTGAACCACTTTCTCTTTTTTCCATGTTTGTTCTACAAGTAACGGATCTTCGGTGTGAACATTTTTGTCTCTCTCTATTTCTACTATATGCCCAGACCTCAATTGAAGGTCATTACACTCCCTCAGTTATGTTTCTAATTCTGGTGGTTCCATTATTTGGACAGACTGAACTGGCCTATTATTTGGGTTTGGGTTGGGCTGGGCTGGGAGTTGTGGTCTTAAATTGGTCTGGGGGTTTTGTGGTAATGTATAGGGAGCTGGCAGTGTAGGTTGAGAGAGGGGAATTGTTCCAGCTGGTGAATTTTTAGGTCTTTTCCAATTTGACTACGAGGCTTGACTCTATGAAGTAGAGGGGGACCATTGTGTTGGATAAGCATTTTTTTGCCAAAACGGTGGGCAGAAAGGAAAATTTGGACAATTAGTTTGGTTTGTTTGATTTGGCCATGATGATGTAGGAAATGGTTGTTGTGACCAATTGGGGAAAGGTGGTTGATTTTGCCACATTCCATTATATTGTTGAGCATTATATTGAGGAGGCTGAAAAGAAGAAAATGGATCAGTTGGCATACCTGATTGTCGTGGCTGCCATTATCAGCGCTGATTAAGTAAGCATACCACTTCTGATTATTCTTCTGCCTCTTTATAGACTTCTTTTAACCAGGAAGTGAGGGACATCCTTCTGTGGGGTGGCCTTTCGTGCAAATAGCACAAAATTTGATTATATCCAGCGGGTACTCTTTGTGGTTCTGTTTCTTCCTGCATCTAGGACAGAATATTGCCAAAAAATTTTCTGCTTTTGCTTGATTTTGTTTGGCTTGCATAATGTCGAACTGCGTTGTTAGAGTCCCTAGAATATCTGTTTTAAAATCTTCCAGTAGATTGCCAATCCCTGCACGAGTTACGCCTTCACTGGAGGTCTTATTATCCCTTGTGATCATGTCACGTTCTGTTGATTTTAGCCTTGTATTGCCCCTCGAACTCCTGATACACAAATCAATAATGTTAGCATAGCTTTCTTGATATATATCACCTTTTCCCATAATATTCAATGTTTCAACCCATTGATCCTTCATTCCCCTAATTAATGTATTCTTCAGCAAATTATCAGGTAAGGGTAAAGATGCATAAGAAAATCTCTGGAGATTGTATTGAAACCGTTCCACATATTCTTCCAGAGTTTCATTGGGTTTTGCTGTCATTTGAAATATTTCATCTTTTAGTTCCCAGGACCTGCAATAATCCTGATATTTCTTTAGAAATGTAGCTTTCATCTAATCCCAATCATTTATAACACCCCCACCTAACCCCATAAACCATCATAAGGCTACTCCTTTTAATGTGGAAGGAAATAGTTTTAATTTTTGGGGATCAGTGGTATAATCATACCCCCTGCATAATACATCGAATTCAAACAGAAATGCATCTAGATCTTCCGATGTCAAGCCATGAAATATAGGAATATGTTGAAGAGGAATGGTTTTCATAGGTGCATTGACTGCAGTATCCACTATAGGATATTGCAGTGTGGAAGTTTGCTGAGGTGCTTGCTGGTTCTGGTTCTAGTTCTGGTTCTGGGCCATTTGATCAATTATGTGCCAATATCCTTCTGGAATCTCAAGGGAATTCCTAAGCTGACTAAAAGGAGTAGGAATGATCTTGAAAACACTCCCTTGATCTGGAATAATAAGTATTCCTTGCGGGCCTACTGCCTGAGGAGATTCAGGTCCTTTGTTTTGAATGAGGTTGATAGCACTTCCCTTATCTAGGCTACTCACTGTTTGGACTATTTCAAGAGGAGATTTTGGTTCTTCTGTTTCTCCTGTTTCCCCTTCTCCTTCGTGGAGATTGCTAGAGTTCCCTTCTTGCAGAGAAATTAGGCAGGGATTCTCAATTTCTTGGGAATATTTCTCAATTCCCTCTATTTGACTATGTATCTTAGCAAAGGCTACAGATGGTGACTCTGTGGCCTGAAGGGAACTAGTAGGTTGTCTAGAGATAACTTTCCTAGGTCCTACTGATGGCTGAGATTTATTCTTTTTAAGGATTTCATCAATGAAAGTTTTTCGCCCAAGGGTCACCGGTCCCTTAGGTTTTTCAGGTTTAGGAGGAATTTTGTTTTGTTTAGTTAGTTTATTCATTCAAAAAAACAAGCCTTCATTCCTACCTAAAGAAACAAGTTTACCCAATTCTGCTATGAAGCGGGTTGTGAGCAAGTATGTTCCTTGCCCAGCGCGCAGGTTCTTACCTTCCGTCTTTAATACCCAATTCTTCCCAAGCAGAAAAAAATCAAATGTGCATCACTCCTTCTAAATGGCATACACTCTCCCCAGCAACGGCGCCAAAATGTTGAGGTATAAAAGTTATCTTTTTAACACCTATTTATCCTACATTAATTATCAATCTGAGAACGACTTTTTGTTTCAAGAGTGTACTCTGTTTGAGACTACAATTGAGCTACGAGTAATGTTGTGAGAGATTTAGTATGGTATTCTAAATACAAGAGTAAACGGATGCTTGAAAAGAAATCTAATTATAATAACATGAATGCAAATGCTCTGAAACTTAACTACTCACTCTGCAAAACATCAATCAAGGATACAGTAGCAATAACTCATTGCTTTAGAAATTGATGCAACTAAAACCACACTAGAACAAGGCAATCAATCTAGGAACTTGGAAGTAATAACCAATGTTCTCTACATTTGACAGTCCTGCTCTTTCAGCAATCAAAGTGAAATCCAAAATTGAACTAACTGTTGTTGAAAATAAACTAAGAAGAACTTTTTTTAAAAGTGAGAATTGGAAATGAACAGCAATTTTCAATTAAATATCTATGTGCATACACAAAAAACTGTAAATAAACAATATTTTTGCAATCTGGAACTAACGAATTAAAAATGAACAGCAAACTGGAATTGAACAGCAATTGCTAACTAACGAATCTAAACAGCAGACATGAGCTTAACAAAATCAAATAACAAATCCTATTAAACTCCAACCCCGTCGACAACACACATTATTAAGTAATCAATCGAAATGAAGAATAATCCAATGGGACAACAAACAGAGTTAAATATGTAATAGCAAAGCTTTATAAGTGATAACAAGATGAATAATACAGAAATCACGATCCTTGTTGAAATGGGATAGCAATGCAATTCATTAGCGCATACAACAATCCAATAAGCAATTCAACAGTAATTAAGTAACCCTGCAATTTTAATGAATTATCACACAATAGTAATTAAAGGATAGAAATACAAATAGCAGAATGATTCCACCAAGGCCGTGCCCTTAGCACCAGTGAAACACTGTTGGGTTACTTCAGAGCTTGAGCGATGAAATAAAACACGTCTTTGTACTAATTTAACATAAAAGTGTTTACAGTGACCGCTCTCTGATCACGAGATTCAATAAAATGCAGAATTACAAAAGGAATGTTTTAATCAAATGATTCGACTCCACAATGTCTGAAGGCGTTGCCTTATATAACAAACTTGATGGACAATACAAGGAATGAGATAAGGTTTGAACAGCGATCCCTCAGGATCAAAAGATCCTGAGAGATTCGATTCCCTTCTTTCTTTAGCTGTCACTTGATTTCCTTTGACTGAAGTCAAGTTGTCCCTTGCCTTTCTTAGCAATGCATTCAGATTTTCTTCTCTTTGACAGGATTTGGTCTAACGCTGGAGGAACAGCAGTTACTCTTGCTTTAGCCTCGCCTATGGTATAGCTGTTCACCTCGCCTTATTCCTGTTTTTAGCAATAAAATGCAGTTTTTAGTTACATTTTACAATAAACATAAGTATTTACAATTCTACCACAATTCTTGTAATAAGTCACCTTTCTAAAGTAAAAAGAATTATTTTTAAAGTAAAAGAATGAGAAAACACACAGTGAATTCATACCTTTTCCAATGCTCAACAGTTGTAACTTTGGACGACACCCTCATCTTTAGCAAGATTTGGGAAGAGCACTTACAACACATTCGGCAGGTCCTTCGAACTCCACGGAATCACAAAATATATGCCAACTTGGAGAAATGCACCTTTGGCATGAGCTAGGTCTAGTATCTGGGTAATGAGAAAGGTGTGCATGTGGATCTGGATAAGATCCAATTCATTCAATTTTGGCCAGCCTTGACCACTCTAAAAGAGATTTTTAGCTTTTTGGTCCTTGCCAATTTTTTTCGAAGGTTCACATTGGTATTCTCTCATATCACTTGGCCTTTGATTCAAGCTACCAAGGGTGGAGAAAAAAAAAATCCTAGTTCGAGTACCAACAAAAAAACATTTGTCGAGTTAAAGCACCACCATTTATCTACATAAATACTCACATTTTCATACCTGCAACAACCATTTGAAACTGATACATATGCCTCTAAATATGCTACTGGTGCAGTTCTCACCCAACTAGAGCATCCAATGGCCTATCACAGTAAGATAATTTCTGATACAATTCAAAAATACCCCACCTAGGATAAAGAGATGATTCCATCGTGCCGTATTTTAGGAAATGGAAACATTACATTTTGGGGAAGGAGATGGTCATCTACATAGATCTTCGACCTCTCCATTTCATACAGATGCAAGGGAAGTTGCATAACAATCACCATCAAAAGTGTTCCACATTTATGCAACAATTCCATTTGAACATTAAATATAAGAACGGAAACACCAATCATGTTTTAGATTTCCTAATTTAGCCATTGGTTGCAGCACCAACCATCGTTCTCAGCTATTGTGGCCACAAAACCTCTAGATGGCCGCAGCTATACAAAAATGATCCGGATTTCACCACCAAATACTAGATGCTAGTGGATGGAAAGTAAGTACCATACTTCCACCTCCAAAAAGAATTATTATGTGATGTAGGCCACCTTTGTGTTCCTTTAAGAAAGCGTGCCAAGCCGATTTGGGAGGCACACTATAGTCGGGTCGCAAGACACTTTGGTGTTGAGAAAATCATTGTAATATTGTAGAAATATTTTTATTGGCAAAAACTCCAACAAGATGTTGGAATATATATCATATCTTGCACTACTTGTTCCATCACCTGTTAGCGTGAGTAGCCACTCCTTGACTACAAAAGGAGTAAGCCTTACACATCATAGTTCATTTCAAATTTTAAAGGACTTTTTAGTGGTGGGATGGCTTCTTAAAGAGTTTGAAATTATTTTTTATATTCTTTAAGACTTTCATGCATTTGGAAAGTTGTGGAAATTATAAATTGTATGGTTAAATGTCTAGTATAGGGAGCAAAGTGTAACAAATTAAAGGAGATGGATAGCTGGTACTTACTCTAGGAAATATTCATATCCTAAATCAGTCACACAACTATAATGATGGTTTTTTACACAAACTCTGTTTATGCAAAGTAAAAAAAAATTAGAAACTATATTACATGCATAAAGTATTTCACAAATCCTTTATGTAATATTCACTAACATGTTCTACAACATATATATGATTTGTAGGAAGCTGGAAAGTAGATAATTTACTATTAAATCCTTTAACATTTTCTTGTTCACATCTTACTAGCTGCTGCAAATCATAAATTAGAAGAAATTAACAAAGAGAGAAAACACACCATACATTAGATAGTTCTTGAGTCACAAAATCCTTCGGCATGAAGTGAAAAAAGGCTTTTATTTATTATATTAAGTCTTCAGGTAGACCAACCTCCAACCTGTAAATGGTATTTACAAATGGTATATATAGAAAGAGAGACACCAACTCCATCTCTTCTAAAAATAAGGAAACACAACTCCTAACATTACATAGGTGTCATAGGACATTAAAACCATATCCCATCGAAATCTAACTGAAAGGACAGATGTAGATGAAATAATAGAAGAGAATCTAGGTTGAACTGTTGAGTATGCTGACATGCTGCCCCTTTTCTGTTGATTTGTCTCCTTATGTATTTGGTTCTTAAATAACCATGTATCTTCATTAAATATGACCTCCAACAACCTCATAACCACTTATCACCATCACTTGTTATATCCATTTGGTTATGAGTTCTTATCTTTCCTGAACTGGCTCGAAAATTTTCCTTACAAGTGTCAAAAATCAGTTAAAATAGGTGCTACCGAAAATTCCAGTAAAAACCTGTAACTGTGCAAAAATTGTAACGCTACTGGAATTTATGGTAGCGTTCTATTTATTTTTCAAAAATGCACAGAAAACACTGAAAAAAACTATGCAGAATTTTACCTTTGAAATCTTAGCTGTTGTTCAAAATTTCACTTGATAAGAAAAAATGTGTTTTATCAAAAAACCTTTTTACCATTCTTCCATGTGGGATGCAACTTCAGCAAGATTTTCCAAGTCTGATTTGCTACAAAAAGTTGATCTTGATCTTGTGGTTCTTGTGGTTTCTTATTTGACAGTGGCCTTTTCCTTCTTTGAACCCTTTTCAATCTTTCTTCTTTTTGAGGATTTTTTTTGCTGCTATGAATGGGTTTTGTTTTTACTTTCTTCTTGGACTCATTTGTCTTTAACCCTTCAAACTTTCCTTCTACATCAATGACCTCTGTCAACAAACTTGGATTGTGTAGAGCCTTAGACTTGAGCCGAAACTTTTTGTTGTCTTTGGTATGTATTTTTCTAGTACGAGCAACAGGTTTAGCCTCCTCTTTCTTTTTCTTGATATTGATCTCATGCCTTGCATATTTGAGGAGTTCTTCATTAGACTTTGTGGTTTGATATTCTTTCTGCATCTTCTATTGATGTCTGCTTCTAGAATTTATGGTATCACCTATGCTTTAGATTTCTCTGCAGTTGTAGACCTTCCTCTTTGAGCTCTGGTATAGACATTAGGAAAAGGAGGCATGGGGGGGCACCATTTTCATAGACTTGTGTTTATTGATTGATGAGCTCTCTCCCTTCTCCAAATTTCTCTCAACCTTAACTCAAGAAGTCTTTTCTTTCATACTCTTGTCTTTATATATATTCTCCTTCTTATCCTTCCTCTTGGTTATTTTTGCAGGCTGAGGGTGTTTTTGTGGGGATGGAGGTGTAGGTGCGGGTTGGCCTGCCTTGTAAGACAAGAAATGGTCCCATGTTTGATTTATTTTCCTTAATTCTTCTTCAACTAACACTTTGATGAGAGCTTGATGATACAAGTTGTATTCTAAAGTAGTAACATTTGTTTGAATCCTGACTGACATATTTGTTAGACTCATCAACAAAAATTATGGCAAGTTGAGGGTCTTCATACATGCAACATGAAACAAAAATATCATATGATAAAGAAACAATATTGTACACCTCCTTTCACAAGTGAGGTAAATATTTATGAGTTTAACAGCTTCTGCCCATTCATTTTTGAGGTAGCCTTTGGGAATTCCTTTAGCCCAATTAGGATCTCTATGTCCATCTTTGAGGAAAATGTTGAGGTCTCCTCCAGTGATGGCTTGACCTTTAAACCATATTTCTCCTTTATATGGAAGGTTGAATGCCTCAACAATTGAATCTATTGATACCTGCAATTTAAGACCATATATGGTGGCTTCCTGTCCATTGAAATAATTTGAAAACTCTTGATCTACTCCTGAGTGAGAGCTTCCCAGTCTTGAGCACAGAGAATACCACCCTGCTTGAAAAAACAACCTTCTCACATTTGAATTTGCATCTACTAGGTCAGCTCATTGCAGTTCAATTCATTTTAGCTTTCCTCCTCTTTTAGTCATCTTTAGTAATTAATAAGTCTACCTACTGAAATATGATAGGTGGAAAAGCTAGAAGAGATCACCTAATAGGTGTTCTTGTGTCTTCCTATGAGATCCTATCTGAAATATAAGACTCCTTCCTCAAGTTGCACTCAAGAAAATTCATTCTTCAACAACTAAGCTCACAACTAATACTCCTCCTTCTTTCTCCGTGATTTAGAAAAAAAACGTTGGTTCACCCTCCCATGCAATAAATTTTCATTATGGCAAATATCCTTGATTGTAGTATGCACCATGTGATAACAATCATGGTCTTCAGTTGGCTGCATAGCTTCAGATAGCATGCTACAGGTGGCTTGAAACAAGCGGATCTATGACTGGCAGTCACCTCCACTACATGCTAATTATTGGCCTAAATTTCTGACAGCATCTATGCATAACCATCCAAACATTCATTGCATTAAACCTGCAGATCCACGATCTTTTCCATTCGAAAATCACGTACTTTGACATGAAACTAAAACAACTCGTCTGACAGATAGGACAAGATCAACGGCTTGTTTTGTTATTGTGGATTGAAACCTAGACACTACACGTATACCATGACTGACCGCATACCACTCCTACCACGTGATTTAAATTGTAATAAAAAGATTTAAAACGAATTTAAACAAGAACACACGGCTTGACACAAAGCGGATGCACTTTTCTTTTATTTTTTAAAAAGCAGGGGAAGTTACCGGAATTTTCAGTAGCATCAGATTAAAATAAAAATAGATAGAAACATAAGTAAAATAGACTATCCGAAAAGGGCTAAAATAGGCACTACTAGAAATTTTGGTAGCGACCAATTTTTTTATTTTGAAATTTGCAAAGTCTAATCCTAAAAACAAAAAATTTAAAATGGACTTGTGACTTAGAAAATAATTGTGCTAACATCACCAACCATCAAGAGGCAAGGATTATACACTCCTTTGCCTACTCCCAGTCAACCTTGGGAATCAATCTCCATGGACTATAGTTCTAGACTGTAATATCCCAAAATGGGAACAACAGCAATATTAAACAATATTGCTCTGAAATACCACAGTTCAGCAGGAGGCCAATATAGAGGCTCAAAATTTACATATGCATCAGCAAATTAGATTTACAATAAGGCCCATACAGTGTATAATAGGAAATAGAAGACTTAAACAGAAGAAACCCTCAAAAAGAGGTGTTGCAATCACATATAATCACTGCAAAAGGCTTGACAACATTATTTTATAGAGCATACAACAGCTGAAGATTACAATTTAGATCTAAAGCACATAAGTGCATAAAACATCAGATCTATGATAGATCCATACACTATATAGGCTCCTCTTTCAATTCCTCTAGGAGTTTTGAGCAAAACACCATGTACATGAAGTAGATACAAGATTTAAGTTACAGATCTGCAAAAATATGCATTGATTCAGAAATGTACAATAGTATGCAGATCAGATCTGATATAAACATGTATTAAAACTTCTCCAATAGATCTCAAAATATGATGGGAAGATCCCCAACACATGAAGCCCAACTCTCCCAATGGGGTGCTAAAACACCCTGCAACTGTACCTACAAGAAAAACGCAGATCTGGAAAGGAAATTGCGATGTAGGCTTTAGTACACGTTTGGCCTAATGCCAAGATCTAAAATTGCAGCTCCAAAAGGTCCAATACACTCTTCCCAATGGGATAGAAGGCTTTCCCACTGAAAAGAGGCACTATAATGGCCTAGATCTAAGTAGATCTAGCCTCCACTTGCTGCAGCTTACAAGGACAACCAAACCCTCAACAAAATCTGCATTGTAGTTGGAAGATGAAGCTTGGCCAAATGCCTGATAGTGGACAAGACAAGGAGGACTCTTCCAAGAGGCCTCTCAAGGAAAGAGGTGGGATTCCCGATTAGGAACACCCAGTGCTAAAAAACACTATTCTCATCTAAATAGCAAGATAATGATATATGTCTAAACATACAATATATTCAGAAATATAATCCATTCAACAACCTTCTCCTGTTGCACTCCTCTTCCTTTTATAAGATAGGAATCTTGCAAAACCCTAAACCATCTCAATGATTTAGCTTCTTTCACATGTGCCACCTCCAACTAAGACTGCGTTGTGCATCAATGAGGTTCATCCCCTCTAGACAGCATTGTTGATCTGGTCATGGTTGACCCAATCAAATGTCTCAATCCCTTTCACACATAAGGGTGTTTTATTAAGATGGCCCAAATTTATCTTTGTTCACATGGGGCATTGATTTATTCACTGTTTTAGGAGTTTTTATTATCCTCCTTTACACATTTATTCATGCAACAAGAAAATGAAACAAAATTGTATATTCCCATTAGCTTGGGTTAATTGGGAATATTACAGTCCTCCCCTCCAAAATGTTGCTTGTCCTCAAGCAACTGATAAGGTGAGTGCTGCAACACTTCTCCTTCCCCCCATTGGTGACACCATCATGAGTTAATATTTCTGCATAAGCTAAGTGTTCACCAATCCAACCCTCCATGAATTGTTCCTCCAAAGTCATTATGAGATGTGCATAACCCATCCCACAAGGAGTAAAGAACTCAAATGAAACAAACATGGCTGAGCCAATACTCTCCCTGAAACATGTATCAAAAGGTACATAGAGAGTCTCCATCCCATGGGATACATGCAAGCCTCCCATCCTCCCTCCATACATACCCATAAAAATTACAACTATATCATCAAGGTATGGAAGCAAAACAACATATAAAAAAATATAAATTTGAGCATGAGGAGGTGGGTCATAGTCCCACATATGGTACCAGCGTAGGGCATCTCCTGCCTGTATCAGATCAAGGTGTGGTAAGTGGTTTCCCCACCACTTACTTACTACCCAAGTCATCTCACTATTGCTGAAGGTGAGAGATATGTTTGGTGCCTTGGGGAAGCGCCCATCATGATGAAAAATCTCTCTTTGCTCATCAAGGGAGTGGCCAAATTCAGAAATTTTTGTGGCCCATTATTTGCCATGAGATATACAAGATGTATCACCCCTTCTTGGAGTCATGGCCTGCATAAAAATAGTGAAAGAATGTATACAAACATAAAATGAAACATGTTTTACATATGTATGTTCTTCACTAAAATTTCTCCTGGTGTATGGATCTTTCTCCTCCTCCCAAAGGTAGGAAGAGATGGCTGAAATAACTCTATCATAGATTCTTGTTGCTGCCCCAACTCCACATACTTCATGCATTCTTGAAAATTCTGATGTAGCTCTCCTTCAAAGCCTTCCCATTCAAAGCATCTCATGATAGTGTTCTAAATCTTCATAGAATAAGTAGGGCTGAAACAGAACTCTTTGTAGGCCCTTTGTAGTATCCTCTCCTTGAGCTTGGAGGCTATAGGTAAGAAGACCCTACCATGATGATAGATGACTCCTTCATGGAATAGATAGCCCTCTTTATGCAACTGGTCATCAATTATCATACAACTATTAATATCTTTGGAATAATCCACCAACAGTTGGTATTTCCAATACAGATCTAAACTGCTCAACAATGATAACCCTGGTGATGCATCAACAAGAATGTATGTCATGTTCCTGATCTCCTCTTTGACATATCCTATGCCAAAGGTATATTTTTGAAGGACATACCTTCCCTCCTTCTCCTCCAATAGCGTGGAATCAGAAATGAAGGTGGGTGATGATGATGAGAGAAGAAAATCTCTCTCCTTCTTGTGCTTGCCCAAGCCTCCCAGTGTTGTAGTTGTGTCTTCTAATGCTCTCATCCCTCCTAGATCTGATCTTGGAGCATAATTTTGTGAGAGATCTCCTACCAAAAATGAATCAGGTGGCCTCCCAGGTGCTTTGCCACTAGATAAGAGTGTCCCATGCAGAAATCTCATGAACATAATAGATGGGACTGTGAGGCCCTTGCTTCCACTGCGCAAATCCATCTTCTGTGTGGAAGTGTTATGTGAGGGGTACGTATGCATGCCTTTGACAATTTTAGGTTCACCACTCTTCTTGTCCACCCATTCCATTTGCAAAGCCTCCCAATCAGTGATGACTTTCCCCAATGTAATCAACCATTGAACACCCAATATAACATTGGTGTCTAGTATGTCAACTACAAAGAAGTGATCCGCCAAGGTATAGGATCCCATGGTGATTGGAAGTGATGGGACATAATGCATGCATTGCATTTTTCTATCTCCTGGGACCAAAATAGAGAATCCCTCAAAATTATCATTGGGTATTGCCCTCCTTTGCACAAGATGGGCATCAATGAAATTGTGGGTAGCCCCATTTTCAATCAATACGGAAACCCTTTGATTCATGATTGAACCTTGAACTCTTAAGGTCAAGTACTTAGGTACTCCTCTCAAAGATGCAAGAGTTCCTCCAATAGAAGCAAAGGCTCCATTTCCATCTCTTGATGGTGTAGGATCTCCTTCAACATTGTCAACGTTGTGACCTCTTCTTGGTTCATCATCTTCATCTTCTTCAAGATCTGAGAAGACCTCTATGTAATGTGCTTTACCAGTAGCACATCTATGTCCAGGTACCCATGGTTCTTGGCAAGTGAAGCATAGCTTCTTTCTCCTTATATCCCTATGGACTTCATCATCAAGAGGCTTCTTGTATGAGCTCTCCTTTGAAGGAGCAGTTTTCTCTTCCTTTCTTTTAGAAGGAAAAGAGGGTTTGTGCTAAAAAAATTCCTTTGCTTTTGGCAAGGCATCTTGAAGGTCTCTAGCCCTCTCAATGGCATCATGCAAGATAGTGGTCTTGGTAGATTTTACCAACCCATGAAGAGGTTCATCTAGACCATCGATGAACATGTACACCCTTCTTGTTGTAGAAAAATCAGGAACCATAACAGATAATCTCAAAAATTCAGAAATGTAAGACTCTATATTACCATATTGCTTCAACTTTGTAAGGCTCATGAAAGGTGCCTCTAGATATTTTCTGTCAAACCTTTCCACTAGCCTTCTAGTGAACTCAGAATAAACAGTCACATTGGCATGACCCAATGTAGACAAGCCATGGAACCACCAATTGTGTGCTTCACCTTCAAAGTGCAGCACTGCAATCTTGATAGCTTCCATCTTAAGGACCTTGTTCAACTGAAAGTAGATGTCAAGTTTTTCTACCCATGATTTGGCAGTACAAGTGGATGACCCATCAAATTTGGGTAAAAATAATCTACCCATAGAGTGATGTCGATCATGATTATGAGTGAATCCACCATCTCTATGTTGATGCCTTGGTCTTCTTTTGTCCTTGAGGTGAAAAAACTCTTGAAAAAACAAGTGATCCTTGAATATCTGATTTTGAGACTCATATTATTCAAAGTAGTCTTCAAGGGATGCTTTCTCTTGAGGCCCTTAATTTTCCATAGCCAAATAAGTAGGCATGGTAGAGCATTGTGGAGCTTGCGGTTGGTTCATTGGTTGATCATTCTAGTGATGAGACATGCCATAGCTTTCTCCAAGATGAAATATCTTAGAAGATTCCTTGATTCTGTCCATTCTCATCTCTTTGATCTCTCTAGAAAGATCTTTCATGGCTTTCAAAAGGATCTTTGCAAAGTCCTTTCCTTCTACATCACTTCCAGATTCAGGGGCTTTACCCTTGTCTTGATCATCATTTTTCTAATAAAATTTCTTCTGTCTTCTCTTTAGATACCTCTTCTCTCTGTCAGTAAGAGGCTCATCTTCTTCTGAAGGCATATTGGCTTCTTACAATCTATGCCAAGATGATTGCTCTGATACCACCGTAATAACCCAAAATGGGAACAACAACAATATTAAACAATACTACTCTGAAATAACGCAGTTCAGTAGGAGGAAAATATGGAGGCTCAAAATTTACATATACATCAGAAAATAAGATTTACAATAAGGCCCATACAGTTTATAACAGGAAATAGAAGAATTAAACAGAAGAAACCCTCAAAAAGAGGTGTTGCAATCACATATAATCACTGCAAAAGGCTTGAAAACATTATTTTATAGAGCATACAACAGCTGAAGATTAAAATTTAGATCTAGAGCATATAAGTGCATAAAACATCAGATCTATGACAGATCCATACACTATAGAGGCTCCTCTTTCAGTTCCTCTAGGGGTTTTGAGCAAAACACCATGTACATGAAGTAGATCTAAGATTTAAGTTACAGATCTACAGAAATATGCAGTGACTCAAAAATGTACAGCAGTATGTAGATCAGATCTGATATAAACATGTATTATAACTTCTCCAATAGATATCAAAATATGATGGGCAGATCCCCAACACATGAAGCCCAACTCTCCCAATGGTGTGCTAAAACACCCTGCAATAGTACCTACAAGAAAAATGCAGATCTGGAAAGGAAACTGCGCTATAGGATTTAGTACATGTTTGGCTTGATGCCAAGATCTAAAAATGTAGCTCCAAAGGTCCAATACACTCTTGCCAATGGGATAGAAGGATTTCCCACTGAAAAGAGGCACTAGAATGGCCTAGATCTAAGTAGATCTAGCCTCCACTTGCTGTAGTTTTCAAGGAAAACCAAACCCTCAACAAGATCTACATTGTAGTTGGAAGATGAAGCTTGGCCAAATGCCTGATAGTGGACAAGACAAGCAAGACTCTTCCAAGAGGCCTCTCAAGGAAAGAGGTGGGATTCCCGATCAGGAACACCCAGTGCTAAAAAACACTATTCTCAGCTAAACAGCAAGAGAATGATATATGTTTAAACAAAAAATATATTCAGAAATATAATCCAATCAACAACCTTCTCCTGCTACCCTCCTCTTCCTTTTATAAGATAGGAATATTGCAAAACCCTAAACCATCTCAATGATTTAGCTTCTTTCACATGTGCCACCTCCAACTAAGACTACATTATGCATCAATGAGGTTCATCCCCTCTAGACCGTGTTGTTGATCTGGTCATGGTTGACCCAGTAAAATGTCTCCATTTCACACATAAGGGTGTTTTATTAATATGGCCCAGATTTATCTTTATTCACATGGGGCATTGATTTATTCACTATTTTAGGAGTTTTTATTGTCCTCCTTTACACATTTATTCATGAAACAGGAAAATGAAACAAAATTGTATATTACCATTAGCTTGGGCTAATTGCGATATACATAGACTCCCTTCTATAACACCCTCTTCCCACATTTACCCAAGCTAACCGGTCTGTCAGAGTAAATAGGTGACGAATATTTACTATGATATGATTCAACTCCCCATGTCTAGTTAAGGAAGTGGAACTGACATGAAAAAACCAATATGACCTCCCTCAAAAGCTACAAAACCTTCAATATCCAACCAACCCCTTCAAGTTTCCAACCCCTAAGATAACTTGTTTTTTCATTGCCCTAGATCCTTAGTCACTCCCATGGTAAGGCATGCATGCGACTGGGACCCTCCAGTCACTCCCACAACAAGGAATTCATGCAACTGTGGCATTTTTCAAGCAGTTCTGTGCCAACAACCTCAAATTTTGTGCCACTTTTTCAGGGTCAAGACTCGGGCCACTTCCCAAAACTTCATGAAACTTCTAGAAATGACAAATAACATCAAAAGAAGGATACTAACACTAACACAAACAATTGAACAATGATTTGATCTAGACCCTACTATCCATGATATGAATTTCGTCAAACATACCACAAACATGTAATCAACAGGTCATAACAACATATCTAAGCATAGGGGTCTCATAATTATCTGAGAATCGTCAAAGAGGACTGATATGTCCTCACAATAGATGCATTGTTATCTATTAGGTCATTCATTCCTTAACATTTCATATGATAATCGAAACATTATGATATCCATACATCATAACTATCATAAAACATACTTATAACCAACAAATAACTAGAGATATATCAATGAGGAAAAAACAATTCAAGCCACATAATATCAAACAAATTTACTCATGAAAATAACAAGGAAAAAGGGCTCTTATTAACATATGAAAATCTAACCAAGTCCAAGTCAGGGACTTCCACATACCACCTTACCATATATTGGGGTGAACCAAATATCTCTTTTAGCCAATCACCCCTGTGCCATACTCCAAGCATGAATGTGGGATCTCATGAAATAAATCGAACAAAAACAAACCAGGGCTTCCAGAGGCCAAATCACCTCAACCCTCAACCAATGATTCCACCTCACATTCGAACATCAATAACCATAACCACATCGGTCTCTACTCATGTTTTCCAAGGCCCCAGAGCATTTTTTCCAACAAAGGCTTCTATGACTATTAACTCTATCCACAATTGTTTTGGGCTCTTGATCATTTTTCCAACCAGGGATTCCAGGACTAGTAACTCAACCCACCAAGGGCTCCAGATCATTCATCCAACCAAGGATTCCAGTACTAGTAACTCAACCCAAGTTGTTACAGGGTTTCCAGAGAATTTGTCCAACAAAGGCTCCAGGAACTATTAAGTCAACCCACAACCATAAGGAACATGAGAACCAACTAGAAAACAAAAGGAAAGACACCCACAACACCATAACTATCCAGGAAATAGTAAGGCTAGAAAAATCCATTGTCAATCCAGAAAATCCTCCATGCCAATGTCAGATCATAACCAAGAAACCAGATTCATGTGGCATGCATGCCAAAACTAGCAAGGAAATCATACATGCAACTCAGTACCGGCAAGAAAAACCTATTGTAGTTGTTGATCCACAAAACCGATCCAATCCTTGGAACATGATCCAATCCTCAAGGAGCTCTTCTTGGGCTTGATGCACAAGTACGTTGTTACCTAACCTAAAACTCCTTAAACAACTTGTTCTGATGTGCATAGATTTTATTCATGTCATGAATTTCCTTCAGATTCTTCTTGATTGCCTGCATTTCTTGTTCCATCTCTACCAACATGTTTGGTCCTATCAACACACTACTAATTGGACCACTCCAACTGATGCAAGTATTACAACTTCTCCCATACAGTGCCTCGAATGGACTCATCCTCAAATATTATTGATACCTATTATTGTAATCGAACTCAACCAATGGAAGGTACTCTTCCCTCCTTCATTGTTGATGCATCACATACATCCTCAACATGTCCTCCAATATCTTTTTGACCCTCTCTATCTCTCCATATTTCTGTATATGATAAGTTGTACTAAAGGCAAACATTGTACCCAAATCTTCAAATAATTATTTTCAGAATCGAGAGGTGAACTTGGCACCCTTTTTTGACACAATATTCTTCGAAAAACCATGCAGCCTCACTACATCTATAATGAATGCATGTGCTACATCATTAGTTGAATATGTAAACCTCACTGGAATGAAGTATGCTACCTTTTTCAACCTATCCACCACAACCATAACAGAATCGGGTTGTATATATTTCCTCGACAAACCTATAATGAAGTCCATGGAAATTACCTACTCTGGAATTGCAATCGGTTGTAGTAATCCACCAATATGCTTACACTTTTCTTTTTCATGTTGAAAATCCAAGAATCTAGCCACAAATTATGCCATTTCCTTCTTCAATTTCATTCAATAATAGAATTTGTTCACCGTTGTCAATGTATTTTGATATCTTGGGTGACCTAAATATGTCTTAGCATGAAATTACCTCAATATAATATTCTTGAGCTCACAAACGTTTGGCACATATATTGTGTCCCTAAATATAACCAAGCCATATGATGAGATGGTAGTCCACATCCTGATCACCTGTACCCTGTTTTACCCTATGCATAAGCTCCATATACCTATCATCCTGTTGACCTGCTTGCAAGATATGTTCTTGTAAATTTGTCCCATATGAGCTCATATTTGTTGTATTATTCACATGTATCCTCTTTCTAAGAGAATATGAAACCTTGTTCTCTTTACCTTTAATGTACCTGATCTCAAAGTGGAACTCGCTGATTGTGGCCAACCATCTAGCTTGGCTAGCATTCAGATTCATTTGGAAAAATAGATACCTTAATCCATTGTGATCACTCATCAGTACAAACCTCCTACCAAGAATATAGTGCCTACACATCTTCAATGCATGAATGATCGCTGCCAACTCAAGATCATGTGTTGGATAATTCTTCTCGTGTTCATTCAGTTCCTTGATTCATAACATACCACATGTCCTTATTGCATAAGGACTCCACCAAGTCCTCTCTTGTAAGAATTTGTACATTCCACAAACTCTTTGTCCATATCCGCAATATTCAGAACTAGAGCATTTGTCAACACAACTACTCAAAATTGGTTGCACATTCCTCTGTCCATTCAAACTTCTTATATTTCCTTTGAAAATATGTAATAGGGTAAGAAATTTTTTAAAAGTTCCTGATGAACCTCCTTTAATAATCTCTAACACCATAATTTATCTTAACTCATCCACATTCCTAGGAGCTTCCCACTCCATGATATCCATTATCTATTCTAGATCCATTACTTTGTCTTCCTTGGAAACCACAAGCCCCAAGTAGTGTAAATTTTCCTAAAAGAAACTGCATTTTCCAAGCTTGACATACAATTGATTCTCTCTTAGCAATCTCAATACTGCTGCTAAGTGTTCAACATATTCTTCCTCATTTTTATAATATACCAATATATCATCAATGAACACAATAAAAAACTTGTCCAAATAAGGACGCAACATACTATTCATCAAACACATAAAAGTAGCTAGAGAATTATTCAAACCAAATGGAACTACAACAAAATCATAATTCCCATACCTGGTCCAAAAATTAATCTTATAAGTGTACTTCTCTTTAATGCATACCTGATGATATCTGGATCTCAAGTCAATCTTCGACGACAATGTTGCTCCCGTCAACTAGTCAAAAAAGTCATCAATATTTGAAAACATATACCTATTCTTGATGGTCACCTTGTTCAAATCCCTATGAAGCATAACTTGAGAGTATCATCCTTCTTCTTCATAAACAACATTTTTTCACCTCAAGGTGATACACTTGGCCTGATGTATCCCTTTTCAAGAATTTCCTTCAATTTTAACTTCAATTCCACAAACTACGATGTGCTCATCCTATAAGGTTCCTTTGATGCTGATGTTGCCCCTAGTACCAACTCAATAGAAAAGCCCACTTCCCTGTGAGGAAAAAACTCTGAAATATTTTCTAGAAACACATCTTGAAACTATTGTAAAACCGAGTACCTGCTCAAGACATCTACATCCTCAACTTCCTTACCTTTTTCACTAGAAATATGCACTACAAATAACACACATCCTTTTCTACGATTGTGCTTTGCCTGCATAGTTGTCACCATTCTAACTAATGTTTCCTTCTTCTTACCCTGCAAGACTCTTTGTTCTCCATTGTCATCCGAGCACTCAATGGCCTTTTCATGACAATCCACCTTGGTCTTATGAAGATACAACCAATCCATACACAATAACATATTGTATGATCCCAATGGAAGTAGATTCAAATGTACTGAGGTAGGCATACCATTCAACTCAAATGTACAGATCTTTAATGATGAACTCTATAACCATTTATAGCCAACTACACTAACTTAAGATTCTACATACTTCTTTATTCAAGCCACACTTATCCACCAAGTCAATGTAGAAATTTGAATAATAGCTGAATTATTCACCGAGATTATCTTGATTACACACTATTTAAGCTTCATGCATAATACATAACCTCTTCTACAATTGATCATCAATATGCAGAAATAGAAGCAGTCGCATGCGCACATTAAAACATAATCAAGCACACATATAACACGGTATGTAATGGGGAAAGCATACAGCTGAAAACCCCCAACTATCTGTATATTATAATGATAGAGAACATGTAACAATACATAGCACAAAGCTCTCACAGCTCTCAGCACTATCTCACATGCTACACACAAACTAGCACGGAAGATGAACAAGTCACGGGTTCAAATCTCCTCCACAAGTCTGCCTGCCTCTACTGCGCAATCCAAGATGAATAATGATGAGATCCAAGTTCAAATCCCACTGGCTTGTACTACGCAATCCTCATTGGCAATCTCAATCAATGTGTGTGCAAATCTCATGCACAAGTATAGTCACAACTGATAGCCACACTCACCCTTTCACCCACCTCTAACACTGGTCTCCACTGAACTGTCCATGCATTGTAGTTAACTGATGTGTTCTTTAGTTGATTTATGGGTTAATAATTAGTGAATTAATTAATAATTAATTCACACCACTCATCACTAGTGTATTTGTCAGTTAGACTAAATACAACTAGTTCAACTAAGTTAAACCGAACACAACTCCACCAGCTGTCTCATCAACTCCACCAAACTCTGCCACATGAGTTCTAACTGAATTCAACCATGCAATAGCTCAACTAACCCTTAGGAAAAGCGTATTTCCTTCTATCAGCTGCATGTTCCACATCCAAGCATCAAACCGAAGTGCTCCAGGAGGATAAGATAATGTTTATAGTCTAAATATTATTAAGGGTTAATAATATTTGACTGTTCTATTTTTAGCCCGGCAGTCTAAAAATAGATTCCGCCCAATGTCTAAAAATAGAGGTCCATCTATTTTTACCAACATGACCAATCATCCATAAATAGCATCCTGCAACTCATAGACCATGATCCATATGTCTAAAAATAGACATAGTCTAAAAATAGATTTTGCGCCAAAAATAGCCTGTGGGCCCACTTAGTGAAGGCGACTTCATTTCACTAAGCTCCATCATCTTGTTGCATTTTCAACACTCCCTCTCAACAAGATATGGATTATCTATAACCCCTATCCTGCCTCTGTGGAATTCGAACTTGCTCTTGGTGAGTGCCTTCGTCAAGATGTCAGCATCCTGATCCTCCGTGGGAACATATGAAAGTAACATGATTCTCCGCTGAACACAATATCTGATATGATGGTACCCGATGTCGATGTGCTTGGATCTATCATGAAATATTGAATTATCCGAGAGTTTAATGCAACTCTGGTTATCACAATAAATCATTGTAGGCTCCAAATGCAACCCGAACAATCCAACGAGGATCTTCCTCATCCAAATAGCCTCGCATGTGGCCGACTCGACGCCGCCACACTCGGCCTCTGTGAGCCGGGTGCCACGAATCTCTTGCTTCTGTTTGTACCGAAACTGCTGTCGACCCGATCATGAAGATCCCTCCAGATGTGCTCTTTCAATCCGTTGGGCTCCTCGCCCAATCTGCATCCGTGAAGCCACAAATTTTCACTCCATCCTCCTGTCTGTACCAAAGTCAATATCCCGATGTGCCTCTAAGATAACGCAATACATGCTTGCATGCCTTCCAAAAGAGCTTGGTCGGCTTAAACATAGCTTGCGAAAGCTGGTTAACAACATAGCATATATCGAGTCATGTATTGACTAGATACATAAGCGACCCCACCAACTGTCGGAAGACAGTGGCATCCACTACCTCCGCTGAAGTAGCATCCTCCTTCCTCCAACCACCAGGAAGAGGAGTGTCAACAGGATTGCAGCCATGCATGTTGAACCTCTCCAGTATCTCCCGGGCATACTTACCCTGAGAAACAAACAGTCCTCCACTACACTGCCAAATCTCCAATCCCAGGAAATAATGAAGGAGGCCCAAGTCCTTCATTTCAAACTCTCGTGCAAGATCCTCCTTGCATGAAAGTATCAACAGCTCATCACCAGTCAAAATCAGATCATCTACATACAGTAAAATGATCAGCAACTTCCCCTCCACCACAATCTGGTACAGGTTAGGATCCACCTAACTCTTGGAGAATCCAAGTCTGGTGAAGTAACTGTCTATCCATGTGTACCAAGCACGAGGTGCTTGCTTCAGCCTATACAGTGCTCTCTTGAGTCGGCACACATGCGAATCACTGCTGAAGATCTCAAAACCTTTAGGCTGCTCTATGTACACCTCCTCCTCAATGACTCCGTTGAGGAACACAGTCTTCACATCCATCTGATGGATGTGCCACCCCATCTGCGTCGAGAGAGCTAGGATCGTCCGTATGGAAGAGTACCTTGCGACAGGTGCAAAGGTCTCCTCATAATCGATCCCCTCTATCTGTAAAAAGCCGCCGGCAACAAATCTTGCCTTGTACTTTTCCACACTCCCGTCAGCTGCCTGCTTCACTTTGTAGATCCATCTTGAACCCACCACTAATTTCCATTCTGGTCTCGGGACAATCTCCCATGCACTGTTTCTGACAATCGAATCATACTCTTCTAGCATGGCATCTACCCATGTGGGGTCCTCCACATCTTCCTCGAAAGAGGATGGCTCTGTCACGAAACACAAACATTTGCTCACAAGATCCATTATCCTAGTGTACCGATCTAGGTGTTGTCTCTTGTACGCGCTATCTTTTGTAGGTTGTCTATAAACTTCTGCGCATCTTGAGCCGGTCGCTCCTGGCGTAGTGCATAGCCCTCTGAAAGATTTGGCGGCGCCAGGTGGTCTCTCCCTCCCCGCCGAACCTCCTCTTGTGGCTGATCCACATCCTGAGGCTCATCCTTAGGAACTAATAGCTCCTCATATGCATGCAAGTGTGGCTCCCTCTCAAGCGAACACTTCATGGCTTACTCCTCCTGAAATTTGATATCCTGTCACACAACAGTCTTGTGACTGTCTGGAAAATACACACGATAGTTATGGGGCGTATCAGTGTACCCCATAAATATCCCAACCTCTGCAGTCGGCTCCATCTTCTCCCTGGCATCCTTCGTCACATGAATGTAAATAGGTGAACCAAAAATCCTCAAATGGGAAATATCAGGCCTCTTACCAGAAAACGCCTCCTCGGGTGTACTCATGCCAAGTATCCTGTGAGGACAACGGTTCTGCACATATACTGCAGTATTGCATGCCTCCACCCACAAGTGAATGGGTAGGCCTTGATCATGCAACATCGCCCGTGCAGCACCCACGATCGTTCTATTCTTCCGCTCAGCAACCCCGTTCTGCTGTGGGTTATGAGGTGCTATGAGCTCTCTTCGAATTCCTTCTGCGCTGCAAAAGTCCTTGAATTCAGCAAAGATGAATTCACCACCATTGTCGCTCCTAAGAGCCTTCACATGCTTCCCCGATTCCTTCTCAACCAGCGCCTTGAACTCACAGAACTTTGAGTATGTCTCGCTCTTCTTCTGCATGAAGAAGATCCGGCACTTCCGAGAAAAATCATCAACAAAGATCACATAGTACTTGTGCTTTGCTGTCGAAGCTACTGAGAAAGGTCCACACACGTCTGTGTGAATTCTCTCAAGGATCGTCGTGGCGCGACTATCCTTCTCGTGAAAGGTGGTTTTCACAAATTTTCCCAAGGTACACCCCTTGCACTGATCTGACTGTGCAAGAGTGCCCTTAGGAAGCCCAGTAGAAATCTGCTGCAGTATCTTCAAAGCTCCATGGTAAAGGTGGCCCAATCTCCGGTGCCACAGCTCGCCATCATCTCGGCTCACCACTCCTTCCGCCTTGCATGCCATTGCTGTGCAGCCATCCACTTTCAACTGATAAAGGTTCTTGACTCGAACCCCTATCTTCTGGGTCTCTCCAGTTGTCTTACTGCGCAGGAAAGCCTTTCCCTCGCTGAAGACAACATCATACCCCTTGTCTTCTAACATCGCCACAGAGATCAGATTCTTCTTCAATCCTGGAACATGCATCACTTCCTTTAATACGAAGGGTTTACCAGACTCCCTCTCAAAGGAAATGGTACCGATACCGGTCGCACTGTATCTACCATCATCGCCCATCTCGATGTGCACTCCAAGATCTTTCTCATCCAGATCTGAAAACAAATCTCGATCTCCTGTCATGTGAAAGGATGCACCACTGTCCAAGAACCATACTGATCCCATCACACTTGATACCAAGCATGCGATCAGCAAAAAATCCAGCTCAAACTGTGAGGCTAAGGCCTCTCTCGCTGCAGATCCAGCAGCATGCTTATTTTTCTTCTTCTACGAACAATTTGTGGCATAATGTCCATGCTGGTGACAGTGAAAGCACTTCACCTTGGACATGTCCTGCTTCTTGCCTTTCGCACCGGAATGAGAAGCTTTCTTTCTCTTCCCCTTCTTTGCTTTGGCAGCCAAAGCGCAATTTTCTTCATCAGATGCCTTTGATGAAGATCCATCCCTGGTACTCCGCCTTATCTCCTCTTGCACAAGATCCGACCAAAGTTGCTCCCATCCTGGCAATTTCTCCCGACCATTGACAGAATCCTGATAGGCATGCCAACTCTTTGGAAGACCAAGGAGAGCCAAGCTCACCAATTCCTCATCATCGACAGTCACCCCCACACTTCCCAGCTCATCCCTGCATTGGATGAACTTCGTGAGGTACTTGGGCATACTGTCGCCTTTCTCCATCTTTATGTGTCTGAGTTTATCCTTGAGCGCCAACTTCCTCTGGTCGCTCTTGCTTTGGAATAAATCTATCAACGCTTTCCACATCAAGTATGGAGAATCTTTTCCATGCATGCTGGATACAATGTGATCCTTCACGCCCTCCAACAGAATCCTTCGACATTTCGCCATCTTCTTTTGCCAAGCCTCAACTTGAGCAGCATCAGTAGGCTTTGGGACCTCAGCATCTATGAACTCCTTCAACCCGTTATCATCTAATACCGCCTCCATTCTGTCCTTCCATGCAACATAATTCGAACTGCCCTCAAGGGCATATTCCAGTCGCAAACCGTTGAAAGACATTTCAACTCTAGCACCAAGAAAACAAACTGCTACAAAATTCGAATTCCAAGCTCAAAACTCAGCTGCTTCTGGATCTGTGAGAACAAATTATTTCTAGCACAGAGATCGACTGTAAGGGAATTTACTGGATATATCACCTTTCAAGGAAAGGATGGATCCAAAGGCTACTTGGCCCGTTACAGACTCTGTCTACCAAAATAATTGCAATCACTGTAATAGATCCCAATGATCAATTCTTCGCTCTGATACCATGTAGAAATTTGAATAATTTGCTGAATTATTCACCGAGATTATCCTGATTACACACTATTTAAGCTTCATGCATAATACATAACCTCTTCTACAATTGATCATCAATATGTGGAAATAGAAGCAGTCGCATGCGCACATTAAAACATAATCAAGCACACATATAACACAGTATGTAATGGGGAAAGCATACAGCTGAAAACCCCCAACTATCTGTATATTATAATGATAGAGAACATGTAACAATACATAGTACAAAATCCTCACAAGCTCTCAGCACTATCTCCAATTGTTACACACAAACTAGCTCAGATCTGAACAAGTCACAGGTTCAAATATCCTCCACTGTTTGCATGCCTCTACTGTGCAATCCAAGATGAGAATGAATGAGATCCAAGTTCGAATCCCCTTGGATTGTACTGCGCAATCCTCATTGGCAATCTCAATCAATGTGTGTGCAAATCTCATGCACAAGTATAGTCACAACTGATAGTAGACTCACCCTTTCACCCACCTCTAACACTGGTCTCCACTGAACTGTCCATGCATTGCAGTTAACTAATGTATTCTTTAGTTGATTTATGAGTTAATAATTAGTGAATTAATTAATAATTAATTCACACCACTCATCACTAGTGTATTTTTCAGTTATACTAAATACAACTAGTTCAACTAAGTTAAACCGAACACAACTCCACCAACTGTCTCATCAACTCCACCAAACTCTGCCACCTGAGTTCTAACTGAATTCAACCATGCAATAGCTCAACTAACCCTTAGGAAAAGCGTATTTCCTTCTGTCAGCTGCATGTGCCACATCCAAGCATCAAACTGAAGTGCTCCAAGAGGATAAGATAATGTTTATAGTCTAAATATTATTAAGGGTTACTAATATTTGACTGTTCTATTTTTAGCCCGGCAGTCTAAAAATAGAAACCGCCCAATGTCTAAAAATAGAGGTCCATCTATTTTTACCAACTCGACCAATCATCCATAAATAACATCCTGCAACTCATAGACCATGATCCATATGTCTAAAAATAGATTTTGCGTAAAATAGCTGCCAGGCCCACTTATTGAGCGACTTCATTTCACTAAGCTCCATAATCTTGTTGCATTTTCCAAGTCAGGATTAACATAACTATAATTAGATCCTGGCCAAATAAAAATAGAAACAACTTGATCACAAAGCTTACCTTCCATCTTGATAATAGACTCATTTTGATCTGCCTGTTGTTTATCCAATTTTGTATAGATCTGAGGAACACTTTGTCCAACATCCCCCACTGTCTGTGCTTCCTGAGCACTGTAAATCTACGGTCTACCACCTTGATGATGTGCACAATATCTCATGTGATGATCCTTGCCGCAAGTCCAACATTGTATAGGCTTCCAACCTAGACCCTCATTCTGCTCCTCAAACTAAAATCCCTTCCCTTTGTTAGATGCATTGAACTTCTTGTGCGGCGTTGCATTCTCTTTTTTACCTATGTCTCGAGGCCTTGCTCGCTTCTTATCACATTTTCTATTTATTCATTGCATTAACTTTCCAGTTTGGTTAGTCTCAGATCTATGCTTTGATTGCTGATAACAATGCTTTAGCTTCTAGATGGCCTCCTCCAATGATCTATGTAACACCCTCCTCCGACATTTCCCCAAGTTAACTGGTCCTCTAGGGTAAACATGTGACAAGAGAATATTATGATCTGATTCAACCTCCTAAGTCACCTTAAGGAAGTGGAACCGACAAAACACAACCAAATTGATCACCCACACAACCAAAAGAACCTCCAGAAGCTACCCCACCTTTCTAGGTGACCAACCCCTTAGGTAACTCAGCAATTCAAGGACCTAGAGCCCCATTCACTCCCTTTCCAAGCCCTTCAAGCAACTAAGAGCCCTGGTCACTCACATGATCCTTCATGAGTATGACTGCAACCTTTTTTTTCTAGTGTTATTCCAGTGACTGCGGGATTTAAGGCTAGATTTCAGGGCTAGGACCCAGTCACCACCCAGAACTTCATGGAATTAACACAAATGGAATGAAACATACAAGATGATACCAATGAAAATTATTGAACAAAAAATTGACTGGAACCCTACTAACCATGATAGAAATTTCGTCAAAAATGTCACAAATATGCAATCTACATGTCTAAACAACAGATAGAAGAATAGGGGTCTCACACTTATCTAGGAATCACTAAGAAACATTGATGCCTCATCAAAATAACTAAATTACCATCCATTAAACCATAGATTCATTGTACATTCAGTGGATAACCAAAACATGATGAGAGCCATACATTATCACCGTCATAAAACTCAGTCATAACCAACATATAACCAATATATATATCAATGATATAAAAACCATATAAACCACATATAAACAAGTATATTTACCCATAGAATACCAAGTAGAAGAAGCTCCTAATCATGAATGCAAAGGCCAACCAGGTTTGGGACTTCCACATTCAACCCAACCATAGATTGGTTGAACCAAATCTCTCTTCAGCGAATCATCCTCGTTCCATATTCCAAGCATGAATGTGCAATCTCATGGAACAAATCCATCAAAAAAAACCAGGGCTTCTAGAGGCCAAACAACCTCAATCACTCAACCAATGGTTCCACCTTATGGTTGTACATCACTAACCATCACTAGATCGGTCTCTACCTAAGCTGTCTAGGGCTCCAGAGAATTTATTCCAACCAAGGCTCTATTACTAGTAAATCAACCCAAAACTGTTGTCAGGCTCCAGAGCATTTGTTCAACCAAGGCTCCAGGACTAGTAACTCAACCCAGAATGGGCTCCAGAGCATTTTTCCAACTAACACCCCATGACTAGTAACTCAACCCAAGCTGTTACAAGCTCCAGAGCATTTTTCCAACCAAGGCTCCAGTAACTAATAACTCAACCCACATCCAAAGGAACATTAGAACCAACCAAAAAAAAAAGGGAAAACTCCAACAGCACCATGACTATCTAGAATATTGCAAGGCTATGAAAAACCACTATCAATCCAGGCATTCCTCCATTCCAATGACATATCATAGCCAAATAACGACATGCATATTCCATGCATGCCAAAACTAGTAAGGAAATCATACATGAAACTTAGTACATGTAAGAAAAACTTGTTGTAGCTGCCGATCCGGATGTCCTCTTATGATTTCCTGCTCTTCCTTTTCCTTCTTGATCCTAATCCCAAATATGCCACACTCATCCAAGAGTGCTCCAAGAAAAATATAGTGTCCAAGAGTATGAGAGAAAGAAAATAGAATGAGAGATCCATAAATGAACTGATCAAAAGCCATGAACTGATCCTCAGAAGCCTTTCTATTAATGAGGCCTCTAATTTCTTCAATTTTCCATTATTTCTTTCATTTTCCTCCTCACATGCAACCTGTGACCTTTCACCTTCCTTTTCTCCTAATTTCCAAAATTTTCATAAATAAATGCCACTTTTCCTTTCCAAAGCCTTAACCCTTGCCTTTGCAAATTTCAATAACCATAATAAACCATATGAACACCCACACTAAGATGATCTCCCCAAAATTCATCTTGGAATACGTGTCCCGTGATCATGGTTATTTTTTTTCCTTTATTAACTTTATTACATGAATTTTTTTAACCTGGGGTTGTTACAATCTAGGCTCATAAAACTCAATATTGTCCTTGAATTCCACTGACAACCCACTAATGAATCTTTGAATATTTTCCTTCTCCTCCTTGAGGTAAGGCACATATCTGAATAGCTCCAAAAATATGCTATTGTACTCCTCATCGGTCATAGATCCCATCTTCAACTCATATAATTCTTTTTCCCTATCATCATAGTATCTCTACGATAGATACTTCGTCCTGAATAGTCTCTTGAACTCACTCCAAATCAAATCCTCTTCATGAATACCTCTGACATTCTTTACATATTCCCATCAAATATATGCTTTACCTTTAAGACTAAATGTAGTTATTATGGCCTTCATGTTTGCCGAATAATCATGCAACCTGAAGAACTTATTCATCCCAAGCAACCATGCTTTAAAATCCTATGACTTCTTCATTTCTCCATCAAATATAGGTCAATTTTCTTTCTTGAACTCATTTGGAAAATATCCCTTGTCACTCCTCCTTTGAGGATGATAACTATGATGACCTTTATACCTATCTGAACCATAACTAGATTAAATCCCATGTCCACTACCTTTCCTATAAGGTGTATCCAATAATCTTCCATCTCTTGTCATGTCATCTCTATCCAACATGTGCCTTGATCAGGTGCTCAAAAATATGCTCAAAATTGAAAGTTATCGGAATGGTATGGAACCTAAATGACTACGTAGATATCATCATTATGAATCTAGAGCAACTCCTTTCACAGAAAACTGACCCCGTATGCTCCTAGAAATGGGTTCTATTTATTTTCCCAAACAGGCACATTTTTAAAAAATGACAGCTGACTGGGAAAAATTTTGGGCCAGTGGCAAACTGTCAGGTGGCCTCTTTTGATTGGTTGAAATTCAAATTTTTTTGGGCTTACCACAACCTAACACGTGGCATGCCCTAAATGGTTTTGGTTTTCATTTTTTGGTTGGTTGGTTGGTGGCCAACCACATGTTTCTACGTGGCCTGACTGGAGGTTGCCACATGGCAGCACGGGGACCACAAAAATTTCACTTAAGTCTGAACTGCACCTCCGCAGGAATCGACGTTGGAACCTTTTCACAAATAACGCAACGTTATAACCACACGAGCTACAGTAGTCCTTGTTAAACCATCTGAACGAAAACATATTTAAATGTTAAATGGCAGAGTTTTAGGGATAGAGGCCAGGGCTTAGCCCCTGCCACCCCCATATATGATACTATACAAACAATGCCTTAGGACTGGGGGCGAAGTGCGGCAGAGCCCACCAAAATTTTAATTTAAAAAAAAAAAAAAAATTGATGATGTAATATTGTTTGAAACTCAATTTTTGGGAGTTATTGTGCATTTTAACTGTCCCACAAATTACACCGACAATGCACTAAATTGTTGCTCGGTTAGCTGAAATAAAGGTGAATTTGTAGGATGGTTCTGGATTTTGGGGAATTTGTAGAGAGACTAGCAGCAAAGCTAGGGAGGCTCATAACTTATTAAGTTGTTGACCAATTTAGGAGCAGAAAGAGGGTAGAAAGGAATTTTTGATATCTATGAAGCTAATGGAGCAGGTATTGAAGTTATTTGAGCACTGTAAATATATGTAATCACCATTTTGAGTATAATGATATAGGGCCAAGCCATTGGAAGTTGGACCAAGGAGGCGTAGCCCAGGAGGGGTGAACTCCTTCATCACTTTTTTTGTTGTGGTTGTTTTTATGGTGTATTTTTCTGTTGTTTCTACTATTTCAGAGTTTAAATTCATCCTTTATGTGTTTAAAAATTTAACATAAGGCTCATAAAACTCAATTTTTACACTTGCAATTTATACACCCTCAAGCACATTTACATTAAGATCTCATACAAGTCAAGTTTGGTATTAGAGCTTTTATTTTCTTGTTGTTGTGAGGATTTAATTGTTTACAAGTGTATGTGATGCTTACAAGGTTGAAGCTCAAGGGAGGAGAAGGAAATATTGTGGTTGCAAGTCCTCAAGTTAGGTTAAGGACAAGGAGAGCAATTTTGCCACAATCTCCACCACATATTCTTCCTCAAATTGCAATTGAAGCTTCAGCAAGTATTTCACATGAAGGAGAGCCTAAAAATATGTTAGAGGATGAAAATGACTTCAGGAAAACATTCTTTGATATGACAAGAATGGTGAAAGTTCTCTATGAGGAGAGAAGCACAAGGATGCAAGGTGAGAGATCCAATATTCCAAAGGGAGATAAGTCTTCAAAAAGAGAAGAAGGATATGGAGACAAGCCTCCAAAAGGTAATGGGAATTGTGACAAACCACCTTTGACACCACCATTATCCTCACCACCATCCTCACCACCATCTTAACCATCATCTTCTTCAGCAACAAGCCCTTCACAAACACCTCCACATTCTCCAAAAGGTCATGGTAAAACTCCATTTTTAAAGCTTGACATTAAGTTTGATTTTCCTATGTATGATGGAGAGGTACATGATGAAAGATTAGACAATTAGGTACGTCGACTTGAAGTGTATTGTAGGATATAAAGAATCAAGGATGCTGACACCAAGATTCAACTTGCTTCACTAAAATTTGAAAGTGCATCTCTTATTTGGTGGGAAGCCAAAACTCAAGAGGACATGAAGAAACATGGTAAGGTCTTAACCTCTTGGAATGATTTTGTTGTTGCCTTAAGGAGACAATTTTATCCATTAGCATACATGCAAAAGGCTATAATGGACTGGAAAAACTTTAGGCAAGGTAAAGGACAAAGTGTGCAAAGCCATACTCAAGAGTTTAGGAGAAGAGCGCTAATTTTGGCTATAGATTTGAAATCTAAAGAAACTTTGTTAAAGTAAATTGGAGGTTTGCATAGTTACATAAGACATACTATTCTCATGTTTAATCCTTCAAATTTAAATGAAGTATGTGTACAGGCCACAAATCTAGAGGCAAGATGGAAACATGTTTCAGATGAGACAAGTGAGGATATCTTTGATTCTGAAGAGAAAGGAAATGTTAAGTTCAAGGGAAAAGGTAAGAAGAATGCTTCCATCAAGATGGATAAATAAAAACTCACATGCAAACATTTTTCCAAATATGGGCATGATGAAGATCATTGATGGAAACTCCATTGAGAGATGAGACCCAACAAGCTTAAAAAAAAGGAGAAGGAGAAGACAACTACAACAATAACTCATGATTTAGGTTCTGATTTCAGAGTTGAAACAAATATCACTGCAATGGGTTTAAAAGGTAAGGACATTGCAAGTAATAGTTATTCAAGTTGTCTCAATAGTACTCAAGATGATGAAATAATAATTGAGCTTTTCCATGTTAGAGTTGTTTCAAAGCATACCAAGATTGACACCCTATTTGATAGTTGTTCACAAGAAAAACTTATTTCAAAAGACTTAGTCAAGAAGTTGAATTTAGAAACCATTCCTCATCCAAGACCTTATCCTTTAGGTTGGATATGTAAGAATGCAAATTTGCAGGTGATAAGGAACTGCATACTTATATTTGCAATCACTGTAAAATTTCTTAATGAAGTTGAACTTGATGTTGTTCTGCTTGATATTTCTGGTATCATTTTGGGTAGCCCATATATTTATGATAGGAGAGAAATATTTCATCTCCATGAGAATAAGTATCGTTTGTTCAAGAATGGTATTGAGTACATTGTTAGAGCACATAGTAAGAAGATGAAATCATCTCTTATGCATGTTGGACAAATGAAGAGAATTGTGAATGCTAGTCAAAAAATTTCTTTATTAATGTTCAAGCATCAAGATGTCATGAATGAAGCATTTCAAGGTGATGCATCAAATGAAAATTCTGATTTCATTGAGGTTGCTAATGGTTGTAATAAGTTGTTTTAGGAGTTTATCATGTTGCCTCCTAAAAGAGGTAAAAAAGATGCAGTAAAATTGGAGCAGCATGCATCATTTTTGAGTAGTGATGTGAACAAGATGCGAGTGCTAAAGGGTGCAAAGATCAAAGAGAAAGCGCCAAATAAAATTGAAAAAGAAGGCATAAGTTCCACAAGTTCTTCTTGGGGGTTTCAGAATGGTACATGGCAATGGAAAACACACTTGATCAAGAGTCGAGCCAAGTACAAGGAAAGACAAGCTAAACATCGTCATGTCGACAGTCTTCGAGGTAAGAAGAATTTCAAGTTGTTTCAGTTTCCTTTGATTGACGACTGAGGAGGGAACATGTTTGTTTTTTCAAGGACAATTTTCTTTTCTGCAAATTCTAGGAAATTTCAGCAAGATGGTATCTACAACAACAAGACAGAGTCTCCAAAATCAAGGGAAAAGATCAATTTTCATGAAAAAAACATAGTTACTGATCAAACGGGAACTATTACCTCAAAAAGAGAGCTCTAGCCCAAACAGCCCAAAAAAACATGAAAAAACAACCCAAAAATGAAATGTATGTCTTCCATAATGCACTTTTTTTTAGGGTCAAATTTCAACATTTTTTTAAATTATGCTAAAAACCAATTTTTTTCTGGAAAAAAGGATTGAAAAAACACCCTTGAAACAAAAAGTGTTGATGGTGGAATAACATCGCCAATTTTGTGTGTGCAAAAAACAACTTGAAAACAAAAAGTGTTGATGTTGGAATAACGTCGTCACTTTTTTATGTGCAAAAAGCACCTTGAAAACGAAAAGTGTTGATGTTGGAATAATGTCTTTTTCTTTTCAAGGTAAATTGTCAACAGTTTTTAATAATGACATTAAAAATAAAATATCATGACTCTGAAAAACTTAAAATTTCAACGATAAACATGGCATTAGAGATCAAATATCAAGTCTTAAAATTCCAATGATTTTGAGGCATGGTATTAAAGATAATCTATTATTGTGTCTCTGAAAAGCCTTAAAAAATCCAAGGATGACATTAAAAATAAAATATCACAATTATGAAAATAAAATTCCAATGATTTGTAGGCATAGTATTAAAGATAAAACATCACTTGTAAAAAAATAATAATAATAATTATTAAAAAATTAAAAAAAAAAAATAAAACAAAAAAAAAATAAATAAAAATAAAAAATGGAAAAATTCAAAAAAACACACAATTAAAGAAAAATAAATAAAAATTAACTCCAAACAAAACAAAAAAACGAAAACAGATTTTATTTTTTTAAGTTATAAAGAAATTGTAATAATAATAAATGACATAATTAAAAAAAAGATAAAATTAAATAATTAAATTAAAAATAAAAATAAAAATTAGTTAAAATTTAAAAAATAAAAATAAAAAATAAAAAATATTAAAACAAAAAAAATTAAATAAAAATAAAATAATGTAAAAAGAAAAATAAAATAAAATAATAATAATAATAATAATTTAAAAAGAAAATTTAAATTATATATATATATATATATATAGATATAGATATAGATATATATATAATTTTTTTTAGATAAAAGAAATAACAAAAAACATTTTTTTTTTAATTTTTAAAAAAAAAACTTTAAAAGAATAAAAATTAAAAAAAAATGAAATAAATATAAAATTTTAATAAAAAAATAAAAAATTTAAATTAAATTAAACTAATTTTTTTTTTTAATTTAAAAATTAAATTTAAAAAAATAAAAAATAAAAAATAAAATTAATTAATTAATTAATTAATTAAAAACAGTTAAAATTAAAAAAATTTGTTGACCCTAGCTACCTTGGTGGTCGTGGGGCTCGGCCGGCGAGCGGTGGGAAAGCTACCCGCTGACCGAGCCCCGTGGCCCCCAGGGTGACAAGTGTCGAACCTTGCTGCCCTAGTGCCACGGGACTCGACCAGTGGGTGGTAGGGTAGTAAAACAATTTATTTATTTTTTTAACTTTTTTTTTATATTTTTTTATTAACTTTTTTTTTTAATTTATTAAATTTTTTATTAAATTAAATTTTTTAATTTTTTAATATTTTTAATTTAATTTATATTTTAAATTTATATTTATTTATTTACATTTTTTTTAATTTTAAAAAAAAATTGTGTTTTTATTATATTTTTTATTTTTTATTTTTTATCTTTTTAATTAAAAAAAACGAATTATGTTTTTATTATTATTATTATTGTTTGAATATGTATTGTGTGTGTGTTTTAATTTAAATTTTCTTTTTACATTTTTAATGTTTTTTTTTAATTTAAATTTTAATTGTTTTAAAATTTTGTTTTAATGTTATTTTTAAATTTATTTATTTTTTTTAATTTAAATTTCGGATTTTTAATTAATTTGTATTTTTGTATTTTTATTATTTTAATTTTTTTCATTATTCTAATTATTTTTTAATTTTAATTATTTTATTTTATCAGTTTCTTTAATTATGGTGTTTTGTTTAACATAATTTTTTTTTGGATTTAATTTTTTTTCTTTAAATTATGAGTTTTTTTAATTTTTCCCTTTTTAATTTATTTATTTATTGAATCTTTTGTTTACATTTTTTTTTGCAAGTTATTTTTGTATTTTTTTACACTTGTATTAATTTTTACACTTTTATATTTTATTACTAAAGATGAAAATTACCACTCTAACCAAAAAGGATTGATGTTGCATCAACACTTTTCAAAATTAGCATGAAAATCATTAACATTTTAAAACAAATGTTCATACTTGATAAATAAAAAAATTAAAGTGCCAAAAAACTCACCATTTTTCTAAATCGATGTGACATTTTAAAAAAAAAAAAAAATCAAAGAAAATTTGAAGTTCCAAAAATATGCTCCAAAAAAAAAGGTTATTCTACATCACCAATTTTCAAAATCGACATGAAAATCACGGCATTTAAAAAAAAACCATAAGAAAATTTAAAGTGCCAAAACTATGCTAAAAAAAAACGTAATTCTGCATCACCACTTTTCAAAATCGAGTGCTTTTTTTTCTACCTCAGAAAAAAAGGTACCAGGTAATTTTCCCGTTTAATCAGTAACTAAGTTAAAACTGAAATTGTTGAATTCAAGCAAATTGCACTAGATTGAGACTCCAAGGGTGAGGGGGTTATACCCTCATCAAAATGTTTAGTAATAAAGGAGCTTTTGGGGTCCAAAAGCTTCTAGTGGAGAGGAGTGATTAGGTGTTCAAAAATATGCTCAAAAATTAAAGTTGTCAAAATGGTGTGGAACCTGAACAACTGCGTAGATCTTGTCATTCTGAATCTAACGCAACTCGTTTCACAGAAACCGACCTCGTATGCTCCTAGAAATGAGTTCTATTTGTTTTCCCAAACAGGAAATTTTTTTCAAAAATGACACCTGACTAGGAAAAATTTTGGGTCAGTGGCAGGCTGCCACGTGGCCTCTTGTGATTGGTCAAAAGTAAAAAAAAATTGCGCTTACTACAACCTGACACGTGGCAGGCCCTAAATTGTGTTGGTTTGACATGTTTTGGTTGGTTGGTTGGTGGCCAACTGATGCAGGAGCATCCAGCTCAGGATAAACAAAAGGACAAGTGTTTGTCTTACTATTACAGTTGGTTGTTGATAGGTCATTGAACCTGGGTTTTTTATTTTATTTTATTTTAGGAATTCCATCATTAGGGCCCAATAGTTAATTAAGTTTTGTAGTTTTCACTTAAAATTTTTCTTTTAATTTGCATTTGAAATTAGTTCTTAGATTAAAAGAACAAAAGTCAAGAATGTAACTATAATAAATTGTTGACAGTTTCAAACCAAAAAACTGTTTCATACAGTGATACAAAAGGAAGAAAATACATTCTGAAGGGATTGATGTCCATCACACAGAGAAAGAGAATAATAAAACAAATCAGGAGATTTTGTTTCAGAGAAACCATCTGAGTCTATAAATTGCAGCCAAATACTTTTATATTACTTTTATGTCTATTGATATATCATTGTATGTGAAAAATTGACTAATTGCGTGACTATAACAAAAACGAATAGAAGCAAATTTGCACCCAGGTGCTGGAGCGATTAATCATCTTAACAAACTGAAGCCTATATCTATCGGAGAGTCTACAGAGACAAGAGAACTTCACAGATATTTCACAAACAAGCAAGTGTTACAAAAACATTGCCATGTATTCATCATTATATAATCACAGAAGTTAAGTTCCACTATTTACAAGTAAAATTCAATTTCCTTTTGACGAATTCTGGAAAATTATCAAGAAATATATATTACAAACTTAGTTTGTGGTTTGGGTTTGAAACCCCACACAAACAGTGTTCACACCTGAAGGAAAATTATAGAGAAATGAAAGAACAGAACCCAGAAGTGACTGCATAATCATTTGTAGACATTTTGTCTAACTACCCAGAAGGGAATTTATATGCAAACCGAACAATGGTGAATATAAAGTAAGAAAGAAGGCACGAAGGCCAGTTTCATAAACGAACAAGTTACAAACTACCAAAGATTTCTTAAAGGAGATGACCCTACCCATTCGGGTTTCGAAAGCTGAAAGAAGTGAATCACGGACTGAAGGGTTGTAAATACTTGTGAACAAGAAAGGCATTTTCAGAGATTAGAAGTCCGAACTAGCTTTTAAAACCAAACAAGAAAAAAAACTAAGTGAAAGAAGATGAGAGGGGTTATTTGGGTGGCTTACCAGAAAAAAAGAAATGCCGAGCAAAGGAAGAAACTTCGGTCAAAATCGGCAAGGGTATGCTCACAAGGAGCAAAGACTGTTAGAAGTTTCATCAAAATGCAGAGGAGATTGAAACAAAGATAGATAGCTTACCTTTGAAGAATTTCGAGCTGAAAGTGGACAAAGAAACCCTTAGTGACCTCAACCTATAGGCGTAAAAGAAATCAGTTAGAATTTCAAGTAAATCTAAAGGCGGAATCCTAAAAAAAATTGACGGATTGAAATGTATACGAAGTGAGCAAGTAAGATTTATAAACCAGAAGATACCATATCAGCGAAGTGTTGTTGAACACCACTGTAGGGTTTGACAAAACCCTTGCCATAGCAAACAGTGAAAAAGAGAAAAGTAAAGCTACCACATCAGCAGAAGAGTCACAGAACAAACCTCACAGAACTGGAACAGTCACAGAGAAAACCTCATAAAAGAAAATCGGAACAGACACAGAGAAAAAACCCTCACAGAACTCGAGCAAGTGAAAAATGATTGTCGACTGATAGTGTTAGGGTTTGATAGCACAAGAGAGTGAATTTCGAGAAGCCAGGACAAGTGTCAAGTTCATGCCAGCTCACAAGGACAAGTGAGAATAAATAAAGATTGATTGCAATTAAAAACCAAATCTGCCATCATACCATATGAATACCACAAATATCGAAACATTAATTTCATAATTATCGAATCTGTAGTGTGTATATGATATAGCAAATCATATAATATAAATTTGTGACCTGTATTAAGTTTTATTCCATAGTTTTTGAGCGCAGATTTAGTGTTAAGGGCTGGGTTCCATCACCAACCATATGTTTCCACATGGCCCAACTAGAGGTTGCCTTGTGGTAGAATAGGGGCCACCAAAATTTTGGTTAAGTCCGAACTGCACCTGCACAGGAATTGAAACCGAAACCCTTTCACAAATAGCACAATGCTCTAACCACATAGGCTACGATAGTCCTTATCAAACCATGTGAACGAAAAAATGTTTAAATGTTATATGGTGGAGTTTTCAGGATAGGGTCCAGGGCTTAGCCTTGACCCCCCATATATGATACCATACAACTAATGGCTCAGGACAAGGGGCGTAGCATGACACAGTCCGCTGAAATTTTAATTTAAAAAAAAAAAAAATCGACTATGTAATATGATTTAAAATTCGGTTTTTTAGATTTATTGCGCATTTTAACTGTCCCACAAATTGTGCCGAAAAATCACTAAATTGTTGCTCAATTAGATGAAATCAAGGCAAATTTGTAGGATGGTTCCAGATTTTTGGGAATTTGTAGAGCGACTAGCAACGAAGCTAGGGAGGCTCATAACTTCTTCAATTTTTTACCAATTTAGAAGCAGAAAGAGGATAGACAGACATTTTTTATAGCTTTGAAGCTAATGGAGTAGGTATTGAAAACATTTGAGCACTGTAAATGTATGTAATCACCATTTTTAGCATAATGATATAGGGTCAAGCCATTGGAAGTTGGACCAAGGAGACGTAGCCTAGGAGGGGTGAACTCCTTCATCACTTGTTGTGTTGTGCCTATTTTTATGTTCTATTTTTTTTTATTTTTATGCTATTTCAGAGTTTAAATTCATGCTTTATGTGTTTAAAAATTTAACATAAAGGCTCATAAAACTCAATTTTTACACTTGAATTTATACACTCTCAAGCACATTTACATTAAGATCTCATACAAATCATGTCTGTAACAGCCCCAGGTTAAAACTTCATGTAATAGAGTTAATAAAGGCAAAAAATAATAACCAAGGTCATGGGACACTTAATCCAAGTTGAATTCTGAGAAAAAAATCCTAGTGTGGGTGTTCATTTGATTTGTTATGGCTAAAGAAAATTGGCAAATGCAATGGAAAAGGCTTTGGAAAGGAATGAGGCATTAATGGAAATTAGGAGAAAAGGAAGGTGAAAGGTCAAAAGTTGCATGTGATGAGAAAAATCAAGGAAAATAATGGAAAATTGAAGAAAATAGAGGCCTCATTAATAAAAAGGCTTCTAAGGACCAGTTGGTAATATTTTTTCCAATTCAATTTTGTAGCTTTCTCTCTCTCTCTCTACTCTCTCTCTCTCACACTCTTAGACACTTAAAAAATTATTAGAGCACTCTAGCATTGGATCAAGAAAGGCAAAAGAAGGACAAAGAAGGAAAAGGAAAGCAAAGATCAAGAAAGGAATAGCAGTATCAAGCAGCTACATTGGGATTAATTACAAGTATAGATTTGCATGTGTGATTTCCTTGTTATATTAGGCATGCATGGTACCTACATGTGTGTTCTTCGTTTTCTTGTTGTCATTGGCATGGGTTTTTCCAAGTGTGAAAGTGTTTTTCATCCTTTCCTTTCCATTTCCAGATAGCCATGGTGTGATGGGATTCTCTTGGTTTGGTTGAGTTGGATTTCTAGATGGATTCAAAGCTGAGTGGGGTGGTCTCTGGAGAAGAACACAAGACCTAGGAATCCCTGGACCAATGAAGGTGGGATTGCGGTAAATCTAGACTTATGTGTTCCTCAGTGGGCCTAGGAATCCTCTACTAGTGAATGGTGGGATATACGGTAAAGCCTAAAGGTGTGTTACCTTGATTAGGCCCAGGAATCCTTGATCGATGAATGGCAGGATCTATGGTAAATCCTAAAGGGTGGTGTCTCGATTATTCCTAGGAATCCTCGACCGGTGAATGACGCGATATACGATAAAGCCTAGAGACTGGAGATGGCCAAATTCCTCACGGTGTAGGTGGATAGATCTGGAGGCATCCAAGCTTGTTTAGGGCCCAATGATTTGGTGGGAAAGAGGTAAAGCCTGGTTTTATTGATGAGGGTTGAGGTGGTTTGGCCTCTGGAAGCCTCGGTTGGTTTTGTTTTAAGTCCCACATTCATGCTTGGAATATGACATGGGGGATATTGGCTAAAAGAAAGAATTGGTTCAGCTCATTCTATGGTCGAGTAGTTCATGGAAGTCCCAGAACTGGTTGGCCTATTCATTCATTAATAAGAGATCCTTCTCATTAGTATTTCATGTATAAATGTACTGGTTCATATGCAATTCTTATGGTTGTTATATCCTTAGAATTTCTATTGGTTATATGTTGGTTATGAGTATGTTTTATGACAGACTTGATGTATGGCTCTCATCATGTTTTGATTAGAAAATGAATGAAAAATAAATGTATGACCTAATAGATGATAATGCAGTTATCGTGATAAGGTATCAATGTTTCTTTATGAATCTTAGATAAGTATGAAACCCCTATGCTTAGATATATTAATATGACCTGTAGATTAAATATTTATGACATGTTTGACGAAATGTCTGTCATGGACAGTAGTGATGACATCAAGTACTTGTATCAATGTTTGTATTAGTAACCTTGTTTCAATGTTATTTATATTTTCTAAAGGTTTCATGAAGTCTTGTTCAGTGGCTTGAGTCCTAGCCTTGAAAGGGTGGCTTAGAATCTGAGGTCGTTGGCTTAAAACTGGATGAAATTTTCAACATTCGCTGGCATGCCTTGTTGTGGGAGTGACTGGAAGGCCTCTGTCGCATGCATGGATTATCATGGGAGCATTTGAGGATTCAGTTCAACAAAATTATGAGTTTTTTCAAGGGTTAATCATCTGAAAGGATTTTTTTCCTCCTTAATGGTATGTAGCTCCTGAGGAAGGTGTGGAATGGTTTTATTTTCTCGGTTCCACTTCCTTAACTATACATGGGGAGTTGAATAACATCATAGTAGTTGATCGTCACATGTTTACCCTCATGGAAATGTTAGCTTGGGTAAATGTGAGAGAAGGTTGTTACAGTGCCCACCATGTGACCTGCTACCATATGCTCCATTAGTTATATCCTCTTTTCCATGACTGATTCTAAGTGATCCTTGCCTCTGCAAGTATGACAAGATCTGAAGGATAATCGCATTGGTTTCTGCTTGTTTCTCATGTGCCCTAGCAAGTCTCTCTTTTGATTGAATGATTCAGTCATTATCTTCTTTTCAACTCCTTATTCTTGCCTTCAAACTTATAAAAGTATATGTTATGTGAGGGGAGTACTCATCACCATGTTGCTCATCCGATCTATAGGGAGAATCTCGTGAACTATATTCTACCATCTTTCTAGTCATATTAGTTATGCTGGGTATGTGTTATATTCTTTCCATGACTAAGAACGCACGAGGGGGTAATAGGGGGAGGCGATAGCCCCCCCTATTGGGGTCCGGGGCAGCGCCCCAGTGAAAATTTTTGGTCCTTAATTTCTGGTGGGTAGTCTGCGCCCATGGTTTTGTGCATGGTTTTGCACATGATTTTGGGGTACGATGGTTTTTTGCCCCTGGTATTTTTTGTAGATCCGGTCAAGGGAACTACGGTTATGTTCTAATCCAGGGTTAACGGATTGGGGTTTTGTATGCTACGGCATGTATATATATGTGTTGTAACACTAAAAGGAATATAATGAAATATCAAGCTAGTCGTCCCGATTTGGGATCCAGGGGAAAATCTCTATGTTTATCTGTTTTTTATGTTTTATGCTCTCGCTATTGTTTATTTTCTGTTATAAGATTCATGTGTAGATAATTTATGTTCAGGGTTAAAACCTACATTTTGTATCAGAGATGTTTCGGCTTCAAGGGGACACCTTTTTTGTTGAGGGTTTTTTTCTTGGGCCTGAGGTAGACCCTGTTCAGTGGGAGATATGTGGGATCGATTCTTGTGGTGAAAGAAGATGGCGAGCGGCGGGAAGATAGAGATCGAGAAATTTAATGGTCAGAGTTTTGAGTTGTGGAAGCTCAAGATAGAGGATCTATTGGTGGATAAAAATCAGTGGATCGTGGTAGATCTAGGTACTAAACCAATGAAAATGTCAGATGAAGGCTGGAAGAAACTGGATCAGAAGGCTAAGAGCACAATACGGTTGTGTGTCTCAGATTCAGTATTGTTGAATGTATCTGGGGAAGCAACGGCGAATAATTTGTGGGAAAAACTTGGGACTTTGTACCAATATAAGTCTTTGGTGAACAAGTTGTTCCTGCGGAAAAAGTTGTATAACCTGAGGATGAAGGATGGAGACTCGGTGACAGAGCATCTGAACGCCTTCAATACTATGGTAAGTCAGCGGTCATCTGTTGATATTAAAATATCATATGAAGATAAGTGCATCAGTTTGTTGTGTTCTCTACCAGATTCATGGGACAGTCTGGTTATTGCAATAGGTAGCAATACAACTACCTTGAATTTTGATGACATTGTCTCAGCCTTGCTATCGGAGGAAATGAGATGGAGAAATATGGAGGGCCAGAATGGAGATGCCTTATATGTACGAGGAAGGTCCCAAAATAGAAACAAGAATAAGATTTCGAGTGGGAGATCTAAATCTAGAGGGAGATCTAAATCTCTTGGAAAGTTTGTAAAAGTGTGCTGGAAATGCGGAAAGGAAGGACACTACAAAAAGGACTGCATATCTAAAGCTCCTAAGAAAGGAAAGGGATCTGATGATGCTCCTTCTGTATAGGCGAAAACCACCTCGGATGAAGGTGGGGATGTGTATTTGGCTTCTTCTTAAAATACACATGTAGATCATGAGTCATGATTGATTTACTTAGGTGCATCCTTTCACTTCACTCCCCATAGGGAGTGGTTCTGCGAGTATGAGAAATATGATGGTGGTGATGTCTTCCTAGGGGATGATAGGAAGGCCAGAATCGTTGGACGTGGAAAGGTCAAGCTAAAGTTGCAAGGTGGAAGGATTAGAACACTTCCTGGTGTTCTGCATATTCCTGCATTGGCCAGAAAGTTGATTTCTGTAAGCAAGATGGATGATGTAGGTGTAAAAACAGTGTTTGAGAAAGATGCCTGCAAGATGGTTCGGGGAGCACTAGTATTAATGCGGGGATTTTGGACTAGAAATCTATACAAGCTACAAGGTAGCACTGTTATTGCTGGGTGTAACAGTTCTGTGGTTCCTGAAAGTGGAGCGGAAAGCCTAGCTGTCTCTGGAGAAAAGACCATGCTATGGCATCAAAGGCTTGGACATATTGGAGAGAAGGGCCTTCAGATACTACATAGAAATGGTATGGTAGAAGGTATGTCTAATTTCTCTCTAGATTTCGATTTCTGTGAACATTGTGTATATGCGAAGCAGAATCGGGTGAGTTTTCCTTCTGGTGCTAAGAGGGCGAACAAGATATTAGAACTTATGCACAGTGATGTGTTTGGACCTGTGTCAGTTCCTTCACTGGGAAATTCTGTGTACTATGTTTCATTCATAGATGATTTCTCAAGGAATACATGGATATATTTCTTGAGGAAGAAATTTGAAGTCTTTAAAGAATTTAAGGCTCTGGTGGAAAACCAGATAGAGAAGAAGATAAAGGCACTGAGGACAGGTAATGGTGGGGATTTCTACAAGAAGGAATTTGAAGAGTTCTGTAAGAAGTGTGGTATAGCATGGTAGAAGACTACTCCATACACACTTCAGTAAAACGGAGTTGCAGAAAGAATGAACATAACACTGATGGAAAAGGCAAGAAGCATGCTCAGTGGTACCGGGTTAGGACAAGAATTCTGGGCAGAGGCAATGGAGATTGCATGCTATCTGGTTAACAAATCACCTTCATCAGTGTTGGAGGATAAGACTACACATGAGGTATGGACTGGTAAGAAACCCTCTCTTTCACATCTAAGGGTATTTGGATGTGATGCATATGTACATGTTCCAAAGGAGAAAATGACCAAGTTGGATAATAAATTTGAAAGGTGCATCTTTATTGGGTATAAGGATGGTTTAAAGGGTTACAAGCTTTGGAACCCAGAAACAAGGAAGGTTGTGTACAACCGAGATGTGGTGTTTAGAGAGGTGAAAGATGTTGTTAAACATGAAGTCCTACCAAAGGAACCCTGAGAAGATAGAGTTTGAGCTAAAGGAGGATGAATCAGACTCTACAATAGAAGAAGACTCAGAAGATGAAGAGCCACAAACTCCAGCTTTGAGAAGATCAGTTCGGGAAAGAAGGCAACCAGAAAGGTATAGTCCATCCGCTTTCTGTTCAGGTTTTGCCTTAACTATAACTGATGATGAACCCAGAACTGTCAGGGAGGCAGTAGATTCAGAGGATGGAAAACTCTGGAAGGAGGCCATGGTTGATGAAATGGAATCCTTGCACAAAAATGATGCATGGGATCTGGTGGAGTTGCCGGCTGGAAGGAAGCCCATTGGGAGCAAATGGGTGTTTAAGAAGAAGATGAATGTAGAAGGCAAGGTGGAGAAATACAAAGCTCGGTTGGTAGCGAAAGGTTATTCCCAAGTGCCGGGAATTGATTTTGGTGATATTTTTTCTCCCGTTGCCAAAGTTACTTCTATTAGATTACTTTTATCTGTTGCTGCTGCATTTGATTTTGAGATAGAACAGATGGATGTGAAGACAGCATTTCTTCACGGGGATCTAGAAGAGGAGATCTACATGAAGCAACTTGAAGGCTTTATGGTGAAGGGTAAGAAAGAACTGGTATGCAGGTTGAAGAAGTCTCTGTATGGGTTAAAACAGTCACCAAGGATGTGGTATCAGAAATTTGATACCTATATACGGGAACTTGGCTTCACCAGAAGTAAGGAGGATCACTCTGTTTATTTTAAATTAATTGGTGACCGTGTTATTTATTTGGTCTTGTATGTGGATGATATGTTGTTGATTGGAAATGACAAAGAAATTATCCAAGATTTGAAGACCCAACTTTTCTCCAAATTCGACATGAAGGATCTTGGTGCTGCAAACTATATTTTGGGCATGGAAATTAAGAGAGATCGGGCAAAGAGGAAGCTCTGGTTAAACCAGAGGAAGTATGTCGAGACTATATTGCAGAGGTTCAATATGCAGGATAGTAAACCGGTGAGTGTTCCTATTCCTGTAGGTGCAAAGCTGTCTGCTGAACAGTGTCCCAAGACACAAGAAGAAGAGGAGGATATGTCCCGTGTTCCATATGCAAGTGCAGTGGGTAGCCTGATGTATGCAATGGTCTATACTAGACCATACATTGCACATGCAGTGGGAGTATTGAGCAGGTTTATGTCAAACCCAGGGAAGGAGCATTGGACAGCAGTGAAGCGGGTTTTCAGATATTTACGTGGCACTAGTGATTATGGCTTGTGCTACCAGGGAAGACCATGATTGGAAAGAATGTTGGACATTCATGGTTTTGTTGATGCAGACTGGGCTGGAGATCTGGACCAAAGAAGATCTACAAGTGGGTATGTGTTTAGCCTATTTGGAGGCGTAGTCAGTTGGATGAGTAAAAGACAGTCTGTAGTGGCTCTTTCAACTACAGAGGCAGAATACATAGCAGCCACTCATGCAAGCAAGGAAGCAGTTTGGTTGCAGAGATTGTATTCAAGTATGGGGTTGGTACAGCAAGCTATAAGGATAGACTGTGATAGCCAAAGTGCAATTTTCTTGGCTAAGAACCCTGCTTATCATTCAAAGACAAAGCACATTGATGTTCAATATCACTTTGTTAGAGATATGGTTGAGGCTAAAAGGGTGTTGATGGTAAAGGTGGACACTTTGAAGAATGTTGTAGATGCATTGACGAAGTCTGTGAGCACTCAAAAGTTTTCTTGGTGTAGAGAAACAATGGGTGTTGAAGAATTGGGCCAATGACTAAACTCTCATGTGGCCCCCTACTGAAAGAAAACAACAAGTGGGAGAATGTTGGGTATGTGTTATATTCTTTCCATGACTAAGCACGCGCGGGGGGGTGATAGCCCCCCCTGTTGGGGTTCGGGGCAGTGCCCTAGCGAAAATTTTTGGTCCTTAATTTCCGGTGGGTAGTCTGCGCCCATGGTTTTGTGCATGGTTTTGCACATGGTTTTGGGGTACGATGGTTTTTTGCCCCTGGTATTTTTTGTAGATCTAGTCAAGGGAACTATGGTTATGTTATAATCTAGGGTTAATGGATTGGGGTTTTGTATGCTACGACATGTATATATATGTGTTGTAACACTAAAAGGAATATAATGAAATATCAAGCCGGTTGTCCCGATTTGGGACCCAGGGGAAAATATATGTGTTTATCTATTTTTTATGTTTTATGCTCTCGCTATTGTTTATTTTCTGTTATAAGATTCATGTGTAGATAATTTCTATTCAAGGTTAAAACCTACACATTATTCTCTTCCTACAAGGTATATCATGTCAGCTAAACCAAATCATAAACAAACTGACGTGCCTCAGATTAGTTCAAGGGAGGATATCGCATTTGCAAGGTCAAATAGATTAGCACAATATATGTATAAGCATAATCATCATAGTATATATATCATCTCAATCATCATCCAATTACCATGCATGATGTCACAACTACAACAGAAACTAGACACAATGCATGCATAACATCATATGTACAACATGCATGCATACACAATACATACAAACACTAACATGCATTCATGATGGACATATTAAAACAACAACGCCATCAAATTTTACATGACATCACAACTAAAACCATGACCACCACCATGCACGCAAAAAAAGCACATATACCACAAGCATAAGGACACGTATGCAACCAACATGTACATATGACAACACATTCATCCAAGGAGACAAAAACCAGAAATCACCCAAGGAAAATGGAACCATGCTCTAATACCACTTTGTAACACCATCCTCCCACATTTACCCAAGCTAATCGGCCCACTAGGCTGAAAATGTGACAAATAGTTACTATGATATGATTCAACTCCCCATGTACAACTAAGGAAGTGGAACTGACATGAAAAAACCAATCTGACCTCCCTCGGAAGCTATAGAACCTTCAAGAGCCAACCAACCGCTTTAGGTGTCCAATCCATGAGAGAAATTTATTTTTCACTGCCCTAGAGCCTCAGTTGCTCCCATGAAAAAGCATGCATGCAACTGGGACCCTCCAGTCGCTCCCACACCAAGGCATCCATATGACTGTGGCTTTTTTCAGGCAATTCTATGTCAGTGACCTCAGATTCTGTGCCGCTTTTTCAGGGCCAGGACTTAGGCCACTTCCAAAAACTTCAAGAGACTTATAGAAATAACAAATAACATCGAAACAAGGATAATAATGCAAACACTTGAACAAGGACTTGATCTGACCCCTACTATCCATGACAAGCATTTAGTCAAACATATCATATACATGTAATCTATAGGTCATAACAACATATCTAAGCATAAGGGTCTCGTAATTATCTGGGAATCATCAAAGAGGAGTGATATATCCTCACAATAGCTACATTTTTATCTATTAGGTCATTCATTCATTAACATTTCATATGTTAATCGAAACATGATGAGAAACATACATCATAACTGTCATAAAACATACTTATAACCAAAAAATAATTAGAGATATATAAATGAGGAAACAACCATTAAAGCCACATAATATCAAGCACATTTACTCATGAAAATACCAAAGAAAAATGGATCTTATTAACATATGAAAATCCAACCAAGCCCGGGACTTCCACGTACCACCCGACCACAAATTGGGCTGAACCAAATCTCTCTTCCAGCCAATCATCCTTGTGTCATATTCCAAGCATGAATATGGGATCTCATGAAACAAATTGAATAAAACCAAACCAGGTCTTCCAGAGGCCAAACCACCTCAACCCTAAACCAATGATTCCACCTCATAGTTAAACGTCACTAACCATTACCAGTTCGGTCTCTACCCATGTTATCCAAGGCTCCAGAGCGTTTGTTTCAACCAAGGGTTCTAGGACTAATAATGCAACCCAAAACTGATGTTGGGCTCCAGAGAATTTGTCCAACTAGGGCTTCCAAGACTAGTAACTCAACCCACCACTAGTAGAGGACACTACCAAACACTTCTTAGAACAAGTGTGGGTACATGTCGGGATCCCACTGATCATTATGTCAGATCAGGATTGCAAGTTCTTGAGCATATTCTAGTCGAGCCTTTGGTCATTATTGGACACCAAGCTCACAAAGTCAATTGCATTCCATCCCCATACTAATGGCCAGACAGAGGTTGTCAACAAGATGTTAGTGCACATAATATGCATGTACAACTCCAAACATTCTTGAACCTGGGATGAGAGTCTTCCCTATGTGCAACATAGTTATAACATAGCCCTCCATCACTCAACTAGTCACAACCCCTTTCAAGTGGGTCTAGGATTTCAACCATTGTGTCTAATTTACTTTTGCATGCCTCATGTGACTAGACAGGAAGAGTCTACACATGTACAGTCTGAGGCTAATAAAGAAACCATGTTTATTGAATGCATCCAACACATTTTCCAACAAGTTCATGACATCTTGGATAAAGCCAATTCCAAGTACAAACAGTGCCATGATCAACATCGGGTGCCACACAAATTTGAGTTAGGTGACAAAGTTTGGTTTCATTTGTAGAAAGAACGCCTTTTTGGAGCCCATCGAAAACTTCAATCACTCTGATACGGGCCTTACACCATCACTAAGGCTATGGGAGACAACACTTTCAAGCTCAACATTCTCCCATTCCTTGGCTTGCACCCAGTGTTCAATGTGAACCGTCTTCAACCATACTTTCCACCATCGTTGGACACATCATATATTGCTAAGTAGTTAACACCAAAAAATCTCAACCCATATTGCATGCAACATGCCATGAATGATTGGATGATGGACACACAACTTAAGAACACTCGCCAATAGAGGATCCAACTATATCGGTTTGCCAAAGCTGGCCAACTCTTGCACTAAGGAAAGTGGGTCAGCAAGGACCAAGTTTAGCAGACATTTCCCCATCTCATGGAGGCACTCAATGCAATGGGGGAATTTTCTTCCTAAGGGGGGAGGACTAATCCAAGTGGATATTGGTGGCCACCCACCTATTCCACCTAGACTCCCAACATTGTTTCTTTTAGTTTTCTTAATTGTAGCACAATTTACTATTTTTGGTAGTTTTTAGGGTCCTAAACTTCCGAAGCCATTTTGAGGCCCTAAACAACATTTTTTTGAAAAACACGTCAATCCCATAACTTATGGATAGGATATTTCTCAGAATTTTTTTTTTCCTCAGATATATCTTTCTAACAAGGTATCGTGCACGTCAAATAGAGATCATATGTCCGAATTATGACCCTAGGAAGTTGGTGTTCCAACTAATCCCAACAAATCTTACAAATTTTTGGCACTTTATCTCTTAGGGTTAGGCTTTTAGATGTTAGGGTTTTCCCATTATTTCTCAATAATAAAAATTCATCCTAGCCTCATTGTAACACAGTTCATAAGGCATGTAGTCATCACATCTCTTCTCAGAGATAAGCTATCATCACTTGAGCTAGTTTATTTCCATTATGCATGTAAACAAATTGAGTATTTTGTTATTAATGAATTGAAGTTCAGTTTTCGTTGTAGCTATGTGTTTTTGTTTAGGTTTGTATTTCATTTTGTTCGTGCATAAATATGGATCACTCAGACACCCACAATATACATGTTAACCACCTATAATGCGGCTACATAACTGAGAGTATCATCCACAATCTCATCCAACCTATTGACATCAATGCACAACTGGATGACTCCAAGGTAGACATCAATGCCAACATGTCAACCTGACATAATGCCAAGAATTACATCATGTGGAAAGTGAAATATTTTATTTATCACTGACAATGAGTGAAAGATTTTTAACACATTGAGTTGTAATATTAACCGGCCTAGATCCATCTCAAATCTAAATCTATCAAGTGGCAAGGGGGATTAAGTCTAAAATTAAGACAGATCTAACCTAGTACCCTTGCATTCCATAATGGATTTCCTCAAGCCTTTAAATTGGCTTCATCATAAAAAATACCATGGGCTTGTACATAAACCCATCAAATAATTAGCTCAACCTTATATACAATTATTATTTTTAAATTTTAAATTTTAACCTAGTTAACATAACATCACTGTCAAAGTGGGTTGTAGAGCGTTTCTAGCACAACAATAAATCGAGTGCCATAACGAGATTGGGATTATTAATGTTGTATAGTTCTTTTAATTAAAACTAACTAAATATACATATTCATTTTTTATTTTTATTAGAGTAGACATTGTTTATTTTATTTAGAGAATATTTATTTTTTATTTTATTTTAAGAGGGACACGTGTCAACTCCAAATTGAGCATGGATGAAATCACAAGTATTTAAGTTGTAAAATACATCTTTTGACATAAATATTTATAAAAGAGATATTTATATGCTATATAAAAACCAGTTGTTTGACTTTTTGGAAACTTTTCCGGTGGATTATTTCTCTAAAATCCAACAAAAAATTATTAAAATCACAAGCGTCATAAATCACCCTATACAATCAAAAGGAGTTGTCTTTAGTGCGAATTTTTGGAGTTTCAGGGGCAGAATCCGGTGAAAAATTGTGAGGTAAAATCTTGGTTTTTGTTATTTTAAACTAGTTTTTTGACTCTATATATGGATTTAGCGCCCTCAAAAACCCTCAGGGCACTTCTATTGTGCAAAGTTAGCAATCAAACTTCTCTTTTCAATAAATTCCTCCCGGACTTTAGAGAAATTACACCGGAAAAAACCACCGTAAAAGCCTTCAAAAAATCGCACTAAAGACTACTCCCAATCAAAATGCATTAGAAGTTTTTCGAAGTGATGAATCATCAAAAAAATCCAAAAAATCACATTAAAAACAACTAAATATAAAATTAAAAATAAAAACTAGATTACACATTTACCAATAAAATATTAAAATAAACTATTTTAAAATAATTTATATATAAATCATAAAAGTAAAACTTTACCAATCAAAACTAACTACCTTAAAATTTAACTCATTGGTACCCAATCTTGTGCAAATTCCTCTAACTAGAAGGAATCAAGAGAAACAACACGGAAAATAAAATTATATATATAAACAAGAGGAGATGCCATGCTCGAATTATATATATTTAAATATGAAGTGCTAAAATTATATATATAAACACGAGTAGATGCCATGCTCGGATTATATATATTTAAATGTCAAGTGCTATATATAATATATGTAAAAGTGGATTTTATGTTTTTAAATATAATTTGATTATCAATTTTAGAATATTTTGAAAATATGATATATAAATTAAACTAGTTGTTTTTTGAAGGTTTTTTTTTGGATTTTTTCGTCTAATTTCCTTAAAATAGAAAACTCCAAAAAATCACAATAAAAACAACTTCTAAATAATATATATATATATATATATATATATATATATATATATATATATATATATATAATTCGTCTAATTTCTTTAAAATTGAAAACTCCAAAAAATCACAGTAAAAACAACTTATATCTATCTATCTATCTATCTATCTATCTATATATATATATATATATATATATATATATATATATAATAATTAAGTTTATTTATATTTATTAAAATTTTAGAATATTTTAAAATTTTATATTAATATAGAAATAATATTTCGTGTAGGCGTGTACAATCTTGATTGATAAAATCTATGTAAAGTTTAGATTTTGATTTTTATATCTATTTTATAGATTAAAGAAGCACTTAATTACAAAAGTAAGTATTTGTAAATTAAATAATTAAATTCATTTATATTTATTAAATTTTCAAAAAAACTCAAAATATTATATTAGCACAGAGATAACATTTTGTGTAGGTTTCTACTTGGTTGATAAAATCCATGTAAAGTTTAAAGTTTGAATTTCATGTATATCTTATTGATTAAAGAAACACTTAACTATAAAGGTAAATACTTATAAATTAAATAATTAAATTCATTCATATTTATTAAAATTTCAAAATACTCCAAAAACTTATATTAACATGGAAATAACATTTTGTGTAGCTTTGTACAAGTTTAGTTGATAAAATATATGTAAAATTTAAAATTTGAATTTCATACATATATCATTGATTGAAGAAACACTTAAGTACAAAAGTAAGTACTTCTAAATTAAATAATTAAATTCATTTATATTTATTAAATTTTCAAAATATTCCAAAATCTTATATTAACATAGAGATAACATTTTGTGTAGGTTTGTACAAACTTAGTTGATAAAATCTATGTAAACTTTAAAGTTTGAATTTCATACATATTTCATTGATTGAAGAAACACTTAACTACAAAGGTAAATACTTGTAAATTAAATAATTAAATTCATTTATATTTATTAAATTTTCAAAATATTCCAAAATCTTATATTAACATAGAGATAACATTTTGTGTAGGTTTGTATAGGCTTTGTTGATAAAATCTATGTAAAGTTTAAAGTTTAAATTCGGTACACATCTCATTAATTGAAGAAACACTTAACTGCAAAGGTAAGTACTTGTAAATTAAATAATTAAATTAATTTATATTTATTATATTTTCAGAATATTCCAAAATCTTATATTAACATAGAGATAACATTTTGTGTAGATTTATACAAGTTTAGTTGATAAAATCTATGTAAAGTTTAAAGTTTGAATTTCATACATATCTCATTGATTGAAGAAACACTTAACTACAAAGGTAAGTACTTGTAAATTAAATAATTAAATTCATTTATATTTATTAGATTTTCAAAATATTCCAAAATCTTATATTAACATAGAGATAACATTTTGTGTAGGTTTGTACAAGCTTAATTGACAAAATCTATGTAAAGTTTAAAGTTTAAATTTCACACAGATCTCATTGATTGAAGAAACACTTAACTACAAAGGTAAGTACTTGTAAATTAAATAATTAAATTCATTCATATTTATTATATTTTCAACATATTCCAAAATATTATATTAACATGGAGATAACATTTTGTGTAGCTTTGTACAAGTTTAGTTCATAAAAACTATGTAAAATTTAAAATTTGAATTTCATACATATATCATTGATTGAAGAAACACTTAACTACAAAAGTAAGTACTTGTAAATTAAATAATTAAATTCATTCATATTTATTAAATTTTCAAAATATTCCAAAATCTTATATTAACATGGAGATAACATTTTGTGTAGCTTTGTACAAGTTTAGTTCAGAAAAACTATGTAAAATTTAAAATTTGAATTTCATACATATATCATTGATTGAAGAAACACTTAACTACAAAAGTAAGTACTTCTAAATTAAATAATTAAATTCATTTATATTTATTAAATTTTTAAAATATTCCAAAATCTTATATTAACATAGAGATAACATTTTGTGTAGGTTTGTACAAGCTTAGTTGATAAAATCTATGTAAAGTTTAAAGTTTGAATTTCATACATATTTCATTGATTGAAGAAACACTTTACTACAAAGGTATATACTTGTAAATTAAATAATTAAATTCATTTATATTTATTAAATTTTCAAAATATTTCAAAATCTTATATTAACATAGAGATAACATTTTGTGTAGGTTTGTACAAGCTTAGTTGATAAAATCTATGTAAAATTTAAAGTTTGAACTTCATACATATCTCATTGATTGACGAAACACCTAACTACAAAGGTAAGTACTTGTAAATTAAATAATTAAATTCATTAATATTTATTAAATTTTCAGAATATTCCAAAATCCTATATTAACATAGAGATCTCAGATAACACTTTGTGTAGGTTTGTACAAACTTAGTTGATAAACTTTATGTAAAGTTTAAAGTTTGAATTTCATACATATTTCATTGATTGAAGAAACACTTAACTACAAAGGTAAATACTTGTAAATTAAATAACTAAATTTATTTATATTTATTAAAATTTCAAAATATTCCAAAATCTTATATTAACATAAAAATAACATTTTATGTATGTTTGTATAAACTTAATTGATAAAATTGATATAAAATTTAAAATTTGAATTTCATACATATTTTATTGATTGAAAAAACATTTAGTTACAAAGATAAGTATTTGTTTCATAATTACATGAATATTATCATTATATTTTCAAAATATTCACGAATAATTATTAGTTTTGAAAATAACATTTTCTGCAGATTTGTATAAATCTAATTAATAAAAACTATAAAAAAATTTGAAACTTAAATTTTGAAAATAACATTTTCTGCAGATTTGTATAAATCTAATTAATAAAAACTATAAAAAAATTTGAAACTTAAATTTTATAAATATTAGTATTAGATTTTCAAAATATTCCAAAACCCATTTAAAACTCAAAGAAAACATCTGTGCAGGTTTGGTTGATAAAACCTATGTAAAATCTGAAACTTAGATTTCATACCCATCTCTTTGATAAACACTTTGACTACTGCTAGTTTGAAAAGATATTCTCGTTGCTCTCCTGCACTTTCAGTGCTCTTTTTCATGCCACCATTCCTTCTCCCGGTCAATTCCCCATCCAATTAGCATCAACTCGCTCTCGCTCTCTGCAAAAACACCTTGTTAATCCTTTTTAATGCCATGCAAACTGTCAGTTTTCGTTGCTCTCCGGTTTCACGCTTCCATCCCACCTATTTTAAGGCTCTGCTAGACCCTGCAACGGATATCTCCAATATTATTTTTGGAGACCGAGAAGGCAATTTCGTATGGCTGATTATACAGGGGAAAACTCTGTAATGGATAACGAACGCAGTGATACTGGTGATAGTTTTATGATCAGTTTCTTTGAATGCGAGGATGGGCCTTATTTTGAAATAGATTTGACTCTTCCCTGCAATAGAATCGACAGCCCCCTTGAGGCCAATGCAGAATCCGAGGAATTTGATTTCGGTGTCTCAGTTTCTTTTCCTGATGAGTCCAATATAACAGAGTATGTGGGCAAATTTTCTACTGCAGATGATTTGTTTTATAGAGGCCAACTGCTACCGCTACATCAACACCTGCGTTTGGAGATGGTCAAAGAACTCGAAGAGGGCTCTGAAACATGTTCTTCGAGTTCCTGGGATTCGAATCAGACATGCTGTGGCTGCGACGAGTTCAGGTGCAGGTCTGCTGAAACAGAGGAGCAGACCCACTTCGATTCCATGATTGAATCTGCCAACAAAATGAATGTGAAGGTTCCAAAGTTTGGAATCAGCAATTTTTCAAACGTGGGCAAGTGTGATTCTGATAAATCGGTTCCTCTTCCTCCTCCCATAGCAAAGCCAAAAGTGGGCATTGATGATTTTGATAGGTGCAGGTCTGCTGAAACTGAGGAGCAGACCCATTTCGATTCCATGGTTGAACCTGCCACCAAAATGAATGTGGAGGTTCCAAAGTCTGGATTCAGAAAATTTTCAAACGTGGGCACGAGTGATTCTGATAAATCGCTTCCTCTTCCTCCTCCCATAGCAGAGCCAAAAGTGGGCATTGATGATTTTGACTATTCTCTTTCTCCTCCTCCTCCCATGGAAAAGCCAAAGCCAAATTCTGATTATTGTCCTCCTCTTCCTCCTCCCAGGGCAAAGCCTTTGAGCTTCATGATGAAATTCCAGTGCATGAAGGCTGCTCCTCTCCATTTGTTAACCAAGGATTACAGCGTTAGGGAAAACCCGGACACTTCTTTTCAAAACAACAAGACTAATACTAATACTAGTGCTAAACATGCTATGCAAAAGTATGTCAGGCTGGTGAAGCGCAGAATCTGTTCTCAAATCCATGATACTGCCCATGCTCGTGATCCGCAGCTAAAAGTGGGTGAGGGATGTTTAAAGCCATCTATTGCAAATGAATCGATAATACAAACCCATGGGAATTTCAGGCCCTCTGGTGCTGAAAGCAGCTTGACCTCTGTGGAATCTTCTCCGAACATCATCAGCGGAAACGTTCAAACCCATGGGAATTTCAGGCACTCTGGTGCTGAAAGCAGCTTGACCTCTATGAAATCTTCTCCGAACATCATCAGCGGAAACGTTCAAACCCATGGGAATTTCACGCACTCTGGTGCTGAAAGCCGCTTGACATCTATGAAATCTTCTCCGAACATCATCAGCAGAAACGTTCAAACCCATGGGAATTTCAGGCACTCTGGTGCTGAAAGCCGCTTGGCCTATATGAAATCTTCTCCGAACATCTTCAGCGGAAACAACGTTCAGAGTGCCATTGATTACTGTAAGCATTCCAATGGTGTGATTGGTAAGACGAAGCTTAAGATTTGAAGTTTTATTTGCAATCTAATCTGGTTCAGGTCATACTGACTGAAAGAAGGCTCTATTTGTGATTGTAGACAGCTATAAGGATTTTGAATGTCCAGCATAAAACTGAAAATCTCAGTGATAAATCTGCAACGACTGTAAGAACAATAATGTTAAAATATTTTAGTTTTGACATTCATTATAAAGTTCGCTGCAGTTCCTCTGCATTACATTCTCTCATATAGAGGTTTTTTTGTTTTTTCTCATCACATTTTCTTATATATAGTTTTTTATTTTTTTGTTGGTGGTTTGGCTCACAGGGATTGAATCTCATGTTTGTTTTACATAATATTTCTCAAATTTGTTTTACATAATACTTCGGTCAATTGAGCTGTCCATAAGCCCCTTTTTGCATCTCTAGAAATTTTACAAAAGAGAACAACATATCAAATTCTTCGCTAGCTACACTTTTGGAAACTAATTTTCATTTGATAAACTGTTCTTGATCTTGTAATTGCAGTAAGTGTTAGTAAATACATGTTCCACTAAACTGGTGACAACTTTAAAAAGCGCACCTTCTGCGGCACCTCATGGTGCGCGCTATGCAGAGAAGCCGAGGAATCAACAGAACTATTCATAACATGTTCGATAGCACGATAGGTCTGGAGTTTTATCTACCAGGGACAGACCTTATCCATCAATTGTCAGGGGAGTGATAACATCAATGGGCATAGGGAGGGATAACTGGTGAAACCAGTCATCAACTCCTAAGATAAGAAATATTCCCTTGCTCACTTGAGTCTTAATAAGATCTTCCATGACGTTACTTTCTCTCCTGAGCGAACAGCTGCATAAATCTCTGCTATATACAATCTCCTTCCAGAAGATGAAGCCCTCATGGTACCCTTAATGTTCTTAATGTTACCATGGAATCTATGGACCATTCTATCCTTTGGTCATATTTTGATGGCCCACCACAGCAAGGCAGATGTGGTGGGAGTAGTACTTCACCTAAATGATTCTCATTAGTTTAATTTCAAAGTTGGTCTGGGTCAAGGTACAAATAATTATGCAGAACTATTGAGCTTCAAAAGTATTCAAATAATTATGAGAAACATTGTAAAAGTATTCAGACTTTTAGTGACTCAAACATTGTAATTGATTGGTCCACATACCCCACAGACTTTCAGAAATATATTGAATGAAATATTGTTCCTCAAATCTCATTATGACACTATTTCTTATCATCATATTTACAGAAAACCATGTTTCAAATCAACTATCCAAAAAAATGCCCAACAGACATGATATTTGGCATATTACAGAGCAAAACAGTTCCCGAACACTTACAATATTATCATCGCCCTTTCTCTGAGGCTCAGCCAGTACAGTTCTGAACACTTACAATATTATCATCGCCCTTTCTCTGAGGCTCAGCCAGTTCTTGATGACATACAGAATTGATCTCATTTCTTGCATGATTTTGGCTCTGCTCGGACTTATATATCAACATACACCCAGTACTCTGGGACTCCTTGCTATTACAGTTTTTTTTGGTATAATTATGTACTCTGTTTCTTATTTTGGCATATCTGTTTATGCAATACATGGTTTGATGATTTTGAATAGTAGCTGTTGATATGTGACATCAAACAGCCATGGCATATCTGTATATATGCAATACATGGTCTATGATTTTGGATAGTAGCTGTTGATATGTGACATCAAATAGCTATATTATAAACATGATAAATAGATTATGTAGTTTGTAATTTTCTATCATTTTATTATAATGAAGATTATGATTTTTTTCTGAAAAAAACTAGTTATTATTTATTTTTCACAAAAATTTAATAGTTTATGTAAAAATGATAAAAAATAATAATAGTTTATGTAAAATGATCAAAAATAAAAATTCTACACATTTTTTTTGGGTTTAAAAATCAAATCTGGATCAAAATTCTACACATTTTTTTTTGGGGTTTAAAAATCAAAATCTGGATTTCTATTCAAAACTTTAAAAAACAAAATTTATATGGTATAAATGAAAAACTTTTCACATCATTCCAGTAAGAATTAAAATTACATTTAAAAATCTTTGATCGGCGTGCCACGCGGATGAAGCACAACGTGAGGTGGCACACACTGTCGTGTCCCACATGGTCACCGGAGAATAAAACCGGCAGCGGTCTGACGCATAGTACATAACCATGCTAGCTTTTATGACAACTAGCGAATTCAGTGATGGCCAACTAACATTGTCAGACAAACTTGGGAAACAACGTTGTTGGGTGAAAGGTTTAATGAATCCCGAGAATAGGAACAACAACTACATTGTTTCCCGGTTGAAGGTTTAGACGAAAGGTGCAGATGCAGAGGTGAAGAACAAGCTCAGAGCTTTGCGATGTTCTCCTAACAATGGATGCCTCATCTACTTTGACTTATGTTGTGCCTTACTCTGTTCCCGATGGTGGTTTCCAATTCTTTCAGAACTTGCACAACTTTCAGTTTAACTGTCATAGGATGAATGAAGTTACCAGTTTCAGCTTTTGCTCGAATTGTGGCTATAATCTCTGCACAGACTTGCCAAGGGTCTTAAGTTTCAATGTGTTCTTGTTGCCTAGTTTGTTTCTGGTTCCAGTCGGGGTTATATGTCTAAAGTTTCTAGTTCCAGTTGGGGTTACAAGTTTAATTGGGTTCTTGTCGTCTACTTTATTTTCGGTTGCAGTTGGTCTTCATTCTTGGGTCTCTGTGGTTATTTTTTGTTTTTACTTTTCCTCTTGTTTCTTGGGTCTTCGTTTACTAAAGTCGTTTTAATACTGGATGGCTTTTAACGCTTTAAGGTGGCCAACTTCAAGCAGGTTGAGACCACCAAGTTTTGATATGTTAAACCTGCTCCTTTTTCATAATAGAAAATAGTGTTTGTCTAAACTTAAAAAAAAAGAGAAGAAAGAAAAGAAAGAAAACAAACAACTACTTAAATGTTGTTTATGGCGAGCTGTCACGTACCGTTCAAAATATATCCACTTTGTTCTCTGTAATTCATATTCTAATTCATTATTAAAAAGAAAGACTAATTTCCATTCAATAAATTCATGTTTAAATTCATACTTTGATCGTATACAAGTAAAATGCATTTAAATTTGTGAAATTATCACAAGTAGTAAATTAAAGATAAAAAAATTATATTTAAAAGAATAAATGAAAAAAAGGATAAATGTATTTAAAAAAAATTATTTTTTTTATATGCAATAAATTACAACTATTATAAAATTTATAAACATAATTAGTAAACACAATTATTTAATATTTATTTATTTTTGTCATATATATTTGTGGTTGGAAAGAATGATTATTCACTCAAATTTAATTCTTCAATGGTGATGATGATTAATGTCTATTAAGACATAAATGGTTTATCAAACCTTAATAATCTTAAAGATTACTTAGAGTTCTTGTTTGATTCCAGTCTTAATAGTCTCTTTATTGATTCCAGCCTTCTTGCAAAACTCGATGAAGTCATTAGAAGCATATTCTCCACCATCGTCAGACCTGAAGACCTTGATCCTCTTCCTTGTTTGAGTCTCTATCATTTTCTTGAAGTCTTGGAACATCTCAAATGCTTGCTTCAAGTAGAATATCCATGTCTTCAAAGAGAAGTTATCCACAAAGATCATATAATATAGATAGCCTCCTAGAGATTTTATCAACATTAGACCACATAGATTAGAATGGATGAGTTGAAGAATATCACTGGTCATGCTTTTGTTGGAGGGGAATGGTCCCCTTGACTTCTTTCCACTAGCACATAGCAGATATACTCCATCATGATTAGATTGAACATCATGCATTCAAAAAACCATCCTTTTAACTTTGGGCAGAGCTTCAGAGTGTAGACGTGCAAATCTTTAGTGTCATAACTCACTTTGATAATTGCTATCATGTATCATTGCTCGCAGTGGTCTCCCATTGACTCTATAAAGTCCTTCAATTCTAGATCCCAAGGTGAAAGCATCTCTCATATGAGATTCTGAAAGCGACGTGAGGACCTTTCCCCCATATGAAGGAAACTCTCATTCCTTTCTCTTCCAAAGAACATATAGATACAAGGTTCTTATTTAGTCCCAGAACATACATAACATGAAAAAGAATAGTTTCCCCATAGTCCAAATGAAATTTAACATAATTTTCATTGCGACAAACACCCTCCAAAATTTGGTCTACACTTGAATATTGGAGCCTACTGTGGATCTTGTGATTGTTCGTTTCATAATCACTTTATGGTCGATCGATAAGTGTCAACGTCACCTACCCACACATGCTCAATCTACAAAAATTTCATGAGCACATTCTTTATTGCAAGCTTGAATAGGCATAACACAAGTCCACCAAGACAGTTCTTATGCAATATTTAACTTGTGTCGACAGTCGGTGCGCACTTTCATCGACAGTCTCTCACTTTTGGTTGTGATTTTTCTTCTACCTCGGTGAGTTTTTTCCAACTGTCACTTTTATGTACCTTTGCTTTTGCAAGTGTCGCCTTCATGTTTAAAACTGTTTCTTTTGCTTGTTTTCGCTGTAATAAGTGTCATTTTCATGTTCTCTTCATTCTGGCATGTGTCGCTCTCAATGTCATTCGAATTTTGCAAGTGTTGTTTGCACTTTCCTCTTACTGTTGCAAATGTCATCTTTTGGCATGGCAAGCGTCACACATTGCACATATGTAGTTTTAGCTCGCTTCAAGGGTTAATCTTGGTGCTAATGAGTTATTGTTATCATGTAGACATTCATCACACTCATTCCCAAAGTTTCAAGCACTTTCACACAAGTGTCTTCGTCGTCGTCACAAAGTGTACCTTTAGTGTTAATGTTGAAGTTTGCAACAAGAAACAGTGAAATTGGCATCCAAAAGCAACATGACAACACCTACACTAGTGTGGGACCACAGGTCATATAATGATGGGTTCTAGCGATACATTAGTGTGCAATTCAATTTATTTAATAAATTGGAAATCTGTCAAATTTAATTATCCCTTAATTAAATTGGACAATAAAATGTAATCTTATCTCATAATCACTTGTAATAGTTATCTGAGTGTGATAAACTTAGTTAGCTCATGAATTTCGAGTTGAGGGTAGTTGGTGAGGCATGCAGAGTGATTCTATGTGTTTTAGAGTTCAAGTTGCTATTAAGTGCATTTGTTTAATGCATAAGTAATCAGTTAACTCAGTTAGGTGAGTTAAAGTCAGTTGAACTAGCTGTATCTATTTGTTGCACTAGTGAGAGATCAAGTGAATTAAATCTGATTTAATTCAAAAACATTGATCTGCCATGCAACTGATGATTTACTATTAATAGTCGTATGCATGATAGTTCCAATGGAGACCCAGTTGAGACAAAGGTTAAAGGGAAGTTAACTATTAGTTGCGATATTAGTAGGCTTCCCAGATGCAGTAAAAACACCATAGGATGCCCATGATACTCATCGCATTTGAGGAAGGTTGAAATTACTAAAGAATAGGGATTGAATTCATATGGAATTATGTGATCAAAGCAGGCTGAGAATTGGCTAAGTGTTGGCCCGATTTTGTCTGGATCAGTGTGAGACGATAGGCAGATTGCAAGAGACTCTTGTGAGAATAGTGCATTGTAATTGTTTCATGATTCCTTATGGAATATACAATATATGATAGAGGGGTTTTGAGCAGCAAGCTTCCCTTGGGATATTATCTTTGTTGTGGTTTGATTTGATTCTTTCTTTAGTTGTTGTGATTGGCGATTGTGTTTATTCTTCAAAATTGATTTGTAGAAGGATTCAATATCTTGCTTTATTACATTGCTTGATCAGATTGAATCCATTGATATACATATGTTTGTATAATTTCTACATGGTATCAGAGCTGTGTTAGAGATTCTCTACATGGTATCAGAGCAGGAAATTATTTCGGCGTGCGAGTTTGCAAAGAACAGCTAAAAATTTTGATGCAAAATTTTCAAATAAAAATAGCGTATTTGGATTCCTTGCGAAAAAATACCCAAATTGAAAAAAACAATTGGTCTAATCAGAGCTCGGATGAGGGAGACATCGTTGATTTAAAATCAGCGATTGTTTTAGAAAATTGTGCGACGGCGGGACAACTACAATGTGCACGAGTCAAAAAAGGAAGATAGAAATCAAGAGTCAAGAAATTGTATGCTCTTGAGGTTGAGGATGCATTCAAGGCTTTGAGTAGAAAAGTAGTGGTAAGTGACTTGGTGGTTGAGAGGGAGCAATTATGTCTCAACATGCAGCCTCAGAAGCAGTCTCAGAAGGTTATGGAGCAGCCACAATTGGAGAAGCAGAGAGGACACCGAGTGGAAGTGTCCACTCAAGAAGAGACCTCGAGGAGGGAGAAATTTCGATCCAGAAGGGAAGAGGGAGTACATGTAGCTATACCTCCAGGTGTGAGGTGGGGCAATGTGTAAGATTAATCCCAAGAAGAAATTTGGGCAAGGTCCTAGAGATGGTGCGTCTCATGGATCGAACCTGGTTATGGGGAGCCCACCATACAATAGTAGCAGGATCAGTTAGATTGATGTAGTCATATGTCAGGAAGACAAAAATCAAAGTGACAGGTGTCAGATACTGGAGTGCAAATGAGAGTTGGTAGCAATGCAGAGTGCATGGATGCAGATGTCAACAACGCAGAGAGTCCAATAGACATGTGCAGTAGGTATGAGCAGTCAGAAGACTCTAATGATAGATGCATTATACTGATTCATGTGTTTGGAGGCTATTCGGTTTCAGAAGTGTTGCATGCAAAATTTTCATGTGCGAGAAACACTAGAGAAGTGTTGCATGCAAGAGTTGCATGTCACATGCAAGAGTTGCATGTTGCATGCAAGGGAATTCCTTTTTTGTTGAGAGGGAGTGTTGAAGTTTGCAACAAGAAATAGTGAAATTGGCATCCAGAAGCAACATGACAACACCTACACTAGTGTGGGACCACAAGTCATGTAATGATGGGTCCTAGCGACACGTTAGTGTGCAATTCAATTTATTTAATAAACTGGAAATGTGTCAAATTTAATTATACCTTAATTAAATTGGACAATAAAATGTAATCTTATCCCATAATCACTTGTAATAGTTAACTGAGTGTGATAAACTCAGTTAGCTCATGAATTTCGAGTTGAGGATAGTTGGTGAGGCATGCAGAGTGATTCTATTTGTTTTAGAGTTCAAGTTGTAGTTAAGTGCATGAGTATTCAGTTAACTCAGTTAGGTGTGTTAAAGTCAGTTGAACTAGTTGTAATTGTTTGTTGCACTAGTGAGAGATCAAGTGAATTAAATTTGGTTTAATTCACAATCAATGATTTTCCATGCAATTGACGATTTACTATTAATAGTTGCATGCATGTCAGTTCCAATGGAGACACAGTGGAGACAAATTTTAAAGGGAATTTAACTATCAGTTGTGATATTAGCAGACTGCCCAGATGCATTTAAAACACCACAGGATGCCCATTATACTCAGCGCAGTTGAGGAAAGATGAAATTCCAAAAGGATAGGGATTGCATTCATCAGGAACTACGTGAGAAAGGCAGGCTGAAGACATGCTAAGAATTGGCTAAGTGTTGGCCCAATTTTGTCTGGATCAATGTGAAACGATAGGTAGATTGCAGGAGACTCTTGTGATAATAGTGCATTGTAATTGTTTCATGATTCCTTGTGGAATATACAATAAATGATAGATGGGTTTTGAGCAGCAGGCTTTCCCCGAGAAATTATCTGTGTTGTGGTTTGATTTGATTCTTTCTTTAGTTGTTGTGATTGGCAATTGTGTTTATTTTCCGCAATTGATTTGTAGAAGGATTCAATATCTTTATTTAGTACATTTATTGATCGGATTGAATCCATTGATATACATATGCTTATATAATTTCTACATTTGCACTTCCGGAAATTTGTCAAAATGTCGTCACATTGAGGGAAGTATGTTGTTCATGTGTTCTGAGTGATCAATGTTGTGTATTCAATTGTTTTCTAGTATGTGATCATGCTCAAGATTTTTCCTTCTTCACTTTGGTTTCACTAATCCCACACTTAGCTAAATATAGAAAAGTTCCTGCCCAAAGAACTTGGCCTCACTCATCCTTCCTAAACCATGCACTGTGCAATATCAATCCTCAAGCTTCAACCTTGCCTCTTGACACTGCACAATGCACACTCCCTACCTTCTAGAACTACGCACTTTGCAATCTGAGTGCTTAATCCCAAGCCTTGAGCTCTAGACTTGCATAATCCCTGCCTTCAGTCAGTCTCCTTTGCACATTGTGCAGTTTCACGCATCAAGCCTCAACCTCGAGACCTTGAACTATGCAACTATGTAATCCCTTGGCCTTTGTCACTCTAAAACTGCATAGTAGTAAACCTCAATGTTCAATCCTCAAGCTTGACCCCTTGAGCCCCTCAACTGCGCAATTATCTTGCCCTAGTCTGCCTAAACTGCATATTGTGCAATCTCAAGGGTCAATCATGGCCCCTGACCTCTTGAGCTTCTCAACAGTGCAATTATTGAGCCTGTATTCTAGCCTATCACCTGGTTACAACTCAGTCAGTGGCTATCATGAAACATGTTCGACTAGGGGTTTCATCAGATTGATGTCATCTTTTCATTGGTGGATTTCAGTTGTAGGTATTCTATCATGTTATGATAGGATGATGATGAAGGAGATGAAGTAGGAGACATTGCTATAAGACACGTTTGTAGTTGCAAATACAAGTGGATCAATCAAGAAAAAAAATAGAACACCAAATTGTGAAAAAATCTGGAAATCAAGATCACATTGAATAATCCCTACCTTCAAGCCTCATGTAGGAGGAAGAAGAATAACATGTTCCATCTTTCAGGAGACATAAAGAAAACAACAACAAAGAATGAATTGACATTGCCATGTCATGTCATGTGTCATCATGTGCCACATAATTTTGTGGGTTATGTAAATTTAATATTGGAGAAATGGAATATAAAGTGGAAGTCGAAGAGTCAACCATGTAATGTTAAAATTCATGTAGGAAGTTAAAAGGTCATAGAGAAGTCAAACAGTCACGAGGGTAGTCCAAGAGTCACAAGGGAGGTGAATGATCACTCCATTTGTTATATATACACCCTCATCGCTCATGTAAAGGAATCTTCACCTTGGCTCCTCCTACCAGACATTAGAGAGGAATTTTTTTTTTTGGAGGAGCAAGTGGTTTCTCTAACGCTCCACTATTGGAGCTAGTGGTGTTCACTGTCTTGATGTATCTTGGAGATTTTACTTAAATCAAAAGTTCGTTGAGCCAATGCACTTTCATGCATATGTTGCAAATATTATAAGACTATTATTTGAATGTTTGTGATGTATGTTGTTTTCATTTGTACTAAGGAAATTGAAATATTTCGATGGCTTTGGTACTTATCTTGTTGAAGGTGTGTTGTATGTGTTTTAACAATAGTTGCTTCTAAGTGGAATATTTCATTGATTTTCCAACGATTCATTAATATTGATATGCTTGTGTGTCTTTTCGAGATTATTACTATTACTTGACTTTAAAAGGCTCACTTTTCTCTCCCCTTATGGTAGAAGAACCCTGATACACTCCAAAAATAAACATTCCACAAGGAATACTCACTTGGTACTCTGAAATTACCTATGTGTTACTCTCTCGTGATGAACATTGTAGCCAAGTCAAGTATATAATAATATATGGCAGTCAGAACTTATTTCCAGAAGGGATCCCACACCAAATGGTTTGAAGTCTAATTGGGACTTCTCATCAGGGAGACCCCCTTGGTTGATAGATTTCCAACACCTTCAACAAATGGTACTAGAAGGACAGGAAGATGCAAAGTTGTACCCATTGAGTCTATTTTGAACCTCTTATCTTAAATGGCTCTTCCCCAAATCATAATACTAGAATGTTTCTCTAACCTTTCCCCTAGTAAATGTTTCATCTTTGTGGAACAATTTGATGACCTGTCACAATTTAAGCTTGATAGTGATGGTGATACATCCATTACTGAGCATGCATATATTTTTCTTAAGTTTTGTGAATACTATGAAATTGGTTGTGAATATGTGGCTTGTATTATTTTCTATCTCACACTTGAAGGTAAAGTTACCTGATGGTGTTACACCCTACCACCTGCTTCCATGCATTCTTTTGAACGCCTAATCAAGGAGATTCATTTAGCATTTGATATGTATGATTACCATGATGTTCTTAGAAGAATTAGTCAACTAAGAATGGATCCTAATGACTCAATTGATGATTTCTCTAATTGATTCCTTCACCTTTTTTATGAATTTCTTGAAGAAGATATGGATTGGGATTTCTTGAAATAAAAGTTTGAGCACTTGATTCATATCTCTTTGCACGGTGAATCTAAACCCCCTAATTTTTTTTCTTCCCCAACCCTTGTAAATCATGAGACACCTCTAATTTTAGAGTACAAACCTACTATTCCTTTTGTTCCTTGTCCTCCTTTTTCAGTTCCGATGTGGGTGCCTCCTTGCGATCATGTCGAAGTTGGGAAATCTGAAAATTAGATCGCCCATATGTCCCTTCAACCTTCATATGATTTTCATGATCCAGATCGGATGGAGGAAACCTTGGAATGGTTCACGAAGCCTATGGTAAAGGTTAATCATTTAATTTTTCAAGATGAGATTAGCACTCTTCACCTTAATCTTGAATCTGGTTCCATTGAAATGGTTACTTCTTCAAGGGACATATTTCATACCCTATTATCTACATGTCATGACTCTTTGCACCATGATCCACATGATAAATTTTCTCCACCAGCTATTTTTCACACTCTCCTAATTTTCAAGCTACTAGTTCAAATTACGATAAGACACAAACCAGTCACATTACACAGGTAGAGGAGCAGAAAAGCAAAGAGACTTTTGACCTCTCTTCCCTCTTTCAAAGCCCCATGTTCAGATGATTCTCTTCCATTCTTGGATGATTTTCAATCTACTAATACCAGTAGTCAATCGAATGAAGCTGATTTGCTTAATCAATATATTGTAGTGGGAAACAATCATTCTAATGATAATAACTCTGTTGATGTATGTGATTATGAATTCCCAAGTGCACCAACTGATATTTCAGTTTCTCTAGAAGGTTTTGATCTGAAAGATTTGGATCTAGAATCTGATTTTGTCAAATAATATGTTCTTATGGAAAATTCCTCTCTATCTCAGTATCCCTTGTGTTATACCATTTGTGATGCATTAACTTGCGATGAGGATACTCCATGCTCTTCAAGTTCTTCATCTGATGAGTTAACTTATCAATTGACACAAGGTAGTGAGGTTATCTATGATGAAAAAGGAAACAATCAAATCATTGAGTATCCTTTCCATCCTGTATCATCTCTTGTTTTTCATGAAGATAACCCTTCAAATCAACTTGTTCATGAAATATTTTCGATTCATAAATCTCTAGATTTGCGATCAGAAGAATCTTTCGACTTGAGTAATATGGTTGTTGAAGCTCTAAAATACAATCAAATAAGTGACAAAGATGTTTGTCATCCGGTTAGTAGTGGTCTCATTGAAATAAGTGAAAGCAACTATCCTCAAACCATGCATGATTTGATTCAATCTTCAGAATGTGATTTTACAATCCTTTAAAGTTCCAGCACTTGTCAGGAAGTAGAGGCACTTCAACTTATGTTGATGTTTATGTTAGGATGTTATGACTCTGGTAAGATCCCTTAACTAAGTTAGATATGGTTTTTCTCACAATACACTTTTCTTCGCATGGTTTCACTGGATGTAAATTCCTTCTTGAAATATGTGTGGTGTTTTAGATATAGTATTTCAAACTTTCAAGATTTGGTTTATAATGAGATTCAAGATTCTATTTCAATTGATTCTTATCCATGCAAGGCTCTTATACTTAACTTCGGTTTGGGGTGTTTATATCTCATAGAAGCATGGAACTAGGAAGTTGACCATTTCAAATACTATCTTTAGCTAAAAGAATTATGTCTATCAGATGCATTTTAGAATAGTCATCTCTTGGTTTTTCTTGCAATGTTATATTGCTAATATTTTTCTTCATCGCACCTGAAATCCTCTTGAGTACTAATGAATGCATAAGTTATATAGTGAATCAAACTCTTCTTCACTCATTGTATCCTGATTGGTTTCATGTGTTTCCTATACTAGCATTCCTTTTCTCTTCTTTTGATGATTACGATTCTAGTTCAATGTGTTACCAGTTACAAGAAAAACATTCAACATGTCAGGAAGATGATTCTATGGTTTAAGGAATTTGTAAAGTTATTCAAACTAATCTATATTTGTTTTCTATTAATTGAGAATCTCATACCATAAATGGTTCATCTGATCATAATGTCAACTATCATTCACTTCATCATTTTCCCACCGGTATATCTGATGATACTTGTTTCACATTTATTAGTATTTATATTTTATCTAAATATTCATATTCTTGTCAAGTGGTTGAGGCACTTTAGCCTTCGTTGATGGTTATGTCATCCCATCATTATCTTGACAAGCCTTCCGAATATCATAAGACTCATTTTCCCTTGCAATATTCTCAGTCTGATCCCGTGCTTTTAATTGAAAATTCATCTTTTCAAGGATTTCAGGGTTTTTAAGAGGATTGTCTTGAATTTCACAATTTGATCGTTTAATGGTTGGAGAAATATTACCTGGCAAGCTACATCGCAAAAAACAAGTTTCAATTTTTTCTCATGCTTGCTAAGGTGGGAGGTAGAGGTGAAGATACATTTGCAAGAAACTTTCGAGTTTGTTTAATAATGGTTTTCATAGAAAAGGTAATAATGTGAGCTAGTTAGAAGTAGTGGCTATGATATATAGTTATGCTGACAGGAAAGACCTTCATTTTTTTGTGCATGTTATTCAAGCTGTTATACTTTCATTTCACACTATTTTATATATGTTTTTAATTTATCGTATCTTTGTGTATGAGCAAATACGATGGCTACATTGGAAATTTCATTATACATGATCCTGACCTTCTAGCTGGTTAGGTTAGGAGTAGGTCTAGATGCATATTAGTTTCCCCTGTACATTCGTCCTACACTCATTTTTTGTAGTCTTTCTTGTGCTTTCTAACTTTTGTCTTGCATTTTTTTTTTGGTTTAGCCTCCTTTTGATTTGTCTTTTTAATATTGTTTCCTTGTTGTGTCTTGTGTTCTGTGTTTTGTTTAATAAGACTTCACATGAAGGATGTTCCCTTCAACTCGAAAGACAATGTGGAAAAATAGAAAAGGAATTTGTGAAACTGCAACATTTGGCTAACCTTTAGTCCTTCTTCTTCGTCTTGGTTACACCTTTTGGTCGATGATGTTTTGATGGAAAATATGATCCTTGTGAAGGAAAGATTTGTGTCAAACCATGATACTTGTGTCTATTCTAGAAATATCATTCCTACACTTGGTTCTTTATGTTTTAGTGTTTTCCACACTTATATGATCAAGTAGAGAAGGAAAAGGGGAAAATATAAATGAGTAAACCAATATCAAAGGCTCTATATATGCTTCTCTAAAGGAACAACCTTTTCTGGTTTCAATAATTTTGGATCCCTCTTCCACCCCTTGAAATGAAGTGCCTATGCACAATATTTATAAAATAAATAAATAAAGGTTGAAAGAGGAGAAAGGCTTCCTATGTAGGGAGGTGAAGAAAGAAACTTCGGTATGGTACTGTTTAGGCTCGTAGGTAGTAGAGAAATGTTTGTGTTCCCGAAGTGATTCCACCAAGGTACTGTACAAACCTGTTGGCAATGGAGAAACACCATAGATGAAAATTAATACTTTAAATATCTTAAGCTCGTGAGCAACATTACCCTTCTCTTGATTCGAAACATTGTGATATAGTTGGATTTATGATTGTGTTCAATCGAGAAAGGATGAAGGGGACTATGTTTATACACGAGGTAAGTGGGGAAGCCAAAGTAATAGGAACAATGAATAAATACCCCCTGGTGAACTAGACCTTGCATGAAATATTTTACCAAGGAAAAGAACCTATAGTTATACCAGTGTGTCTCCAAGTGTTGTCACTATGACAAACACCCTCCAAAATTTGGTATACATTTTAATTTTGGATCCTACTATGGATCTTGTGATTGTTTGTTCCATAGTCACTTTACGGTCGATCGATAAGTGTCAACATCACTTTCCCAAACATCCTCAGTTTGCAACAAGTTCATGTGCACACTCTTTTGTGCAAGCTTGAACATACATAGCACAAGTCCACCAAGATAGTGTCTATGCAATGTTCAACTTGTGTTTATAGACAATGTGCAATTTCATCGACAATATCTCACTTTTGGTTGCGATTGTTCTTCTATCTCGATGAGTTTTTTCCAACTGTCGCTTTTTCACACCTTTTCTTTCGCAAGTGTCACTTTCATGTTTTCACTATAATAAGTGTCATTTTCATGTTGTACTCATTTTTTCATGTGTCTCTTTCAATGTCGTTTGCATTTTTCAAGTGTCGTTTTCACTTTCCTCTTATTTTCACAAATGCAGTCTTTTGGCATGGCAAGCATCACACATCGCACATATGTAGTTTTAGTTTTCTTCAAGGGGTAAGATTGGTTCTAATGAGTCATTCTTATAATGTATACATGTATCATGCTCATTCCAAAAGTTTCAAGCATTGTTGCACAAGTGTTGTCATTGTCGTCGCAAAGTGTACATTTAGTGTCGCACTTGGGGAAAGCTATCATAATGTCATCACATTTATGGGAGTATTTTTTTCATGTGTTTTGAGTGATAAATGTTGTTTCTTCAACTATTATAAGTGTGTTATCATGTTAAAGTTTTGTCCTTGTTCACTTTAGTATTACTAATCCCACACTTAGCTAAATCTGGAAAAGTTCCTGTTATAGGCCATTTTGTCACATCTGATCAATTGACCTGTACACTGGATCAATCAACATCCTTTTACCCCTTTACATCATCATTTCAAAAATCTCTAAGCATGAATATCCTTAATCCCGTAGTTAATGCCTGAAACTGCCTTAATCCCATAGTTTCCCTATGCTGGGGTGCGTTGATTCTAGAAATTCGGGAAAAATAAAAATATTTTCGAAGCTTCCTCTTCCAAAAGTGATCAGATTTGGATCAAGGACCTAAGAATTTGCTCAAAATTCAAAATTACAAAATTGGGTTGAAACTAGGATGGTTGCGTATATCATGTCTTCCTTATTCGGGCACCGTGAACAGTTCGAAAAACTGATATCGTATGAGGAAGAAATTGCGTTATGATCGAAATGAGCAGAACAGGTGCAGTGATGATGTGGCAAGTACAGTCAACCCAGAGAAATTCCTTCAGCAACAACCGATGACATTGCACAAAGTGGCACCTTCAGATTCGCCAATGTGATCTATGTGGGGGTAAATTTTCCTAATATTTCTAAGGTGGAATTGTATTTTTTTTAATTTAATTATTTAATTATAATTTAATATTATATATATTATAGAATATAATATATTATATGTTTGGAACATATTTTATATATTGTATTATATAATACATATTTTATATTAAATATTAATTTGAAAACTGTACAATTAAACTCCAACCAAATGTAATGGTCATAGTCCACGTATATTATATGGTTCAATCCGAATATTTTAAAAAGGCCAAAGATTTAATGTTTAATGTGTTTAACATAACATATACCAAAACATAATAGAGTATGGGAGTGGGGTCAGGGTTTGAACCCCAGGACCTCCGCCCCACCAACCATGCTTTTACACCACCAAGCCATAGGTGGCTATGTTGAAAAGTACCTGCGCCAAAATGCATTTAAAAAGAATTCGCAATGGGACCGGCGTAACGACTAAGCACGCTTAAGGCGCCTAATCCGAGGTTTAGCAATTAATTAAAATCTAGTTAAGTGGAGTTTAATATGGTGGAATTTCTTGAGGCGTCCTCAAATTTAGGCAGACTTCCACTTTTAGTAGAGTTAACTCACAGAGTTCCCAAATTTAGTGGAGAAATTGGGGCAAAGGTGTTTTGGTCATAACTCACTCAATTTTCGACCATTTTGAGAGTGCAAATAGTAAATTTAGACTATCTCCAATATTACAGAATCATTGGTGAGGGTTTCAATACCATTAGAGGGCTTTTGGTAGGTTTCTTCTCCAGAGAAGTTCTAGGGGCCATTAGGGCCACCATGGGCCAGCAGGAGCTAGAGGCCTAGCCAGGGGAGCTAGAGGGCTTATTTAGAAATCCAATCTTCAATTTTGGATGTTTAAGATGTTATGGAACTAATGGTGTGGTTTTCAGAGCCTGTATATGAATTTTGAAGGCCGAGATGCTTCAGTGAAGTTCTAGGGGCCATTAGTGCCAGCAAGTGCCAACAACAGTTCGGGGCCTAGCCAGGGCAGCATGAGGCCTTATGCATAAAAAAAATAGTCATTTATGACTATTTTGATACTTATGAATCTATTGATGGAGGTTTCAGAATATTTTGAGGACTTCTAGAGGTCGAAAACCCGTCATAGAAGTTTTCAGTGACCCTAGTGCCAAGGAGTGTCGACAAGTGTTGGAGGTGAAACCGGAGTAGCCAGAGTCCGATTTCAGTGAAACAATAGTCTATTCTGACTATTTTTTGCATTATGAATCCAATGAAGGGATTTTCAGAGCCATTTGAATAATTTTTAAGGTCAAGAACCTACAGGGAATTTTTGGGCAGCCCAGGGTCAACTATGAAAGGAGGCCTAGATTGGAGAGCCAATGCTCATTTTGAGCAAACGATCAGTCTATTTTGGAGGTCTGATATGTGATGGAGACAATAGGTGAGGTTTCAGAGACAATGAAAAGTTTGGAAGCATTTAGTGCCATAGAGAAGCTCAGTGTAGCTCAAGAGCACCAATAGAAGGAATCAAGTCTAAGGGAGTCTAGATCTGTTTGCAGAGTGATGAAAGCCATGACAGGGATATAGATGGTATTATAAGCCCATTGGTTTAGTTCATTAACCATTGGAGTTAAGTGTATAACTTTTAAAATAAATTTTTCCATAATCCCAAAGAGCCTAGTCAAGATGACAAGAGCTCAAGGAGACATAGCCCACGATATTTGGGTGAACTCCTAGATTAAATTTGATGTTATGTGTTGATGATTTATTGCTGAATTATATGTATGTTTTATATGTTTAATTTCAACAAAAACAAATGGACTTAAGACACTTAAATAGTTAAAAATCATACACCTATTGCAAGTATAAAATTCCACAAATGTCAAGTATAAGCTAGATCTTTTATTTTTTTAACTGAGTGGGAGGTTCTTGAAAAGAATAACAAGTTATCCAACCCATTTTTAGATCAGGTTGGTATCATAGCATAGTTTTTTTATTGACAGATCACTTGGTTGCTTGATTGACAAAGCAATAGCTTGCTTGTTTGACTTGAAAGGTGTTTAAACAGTGCAAAGAATTTTACTATTTGACTGTTTGCAAACTGACTGTTGCTTGAGTTTGCTAGAGGTGAAGGGAAATATACTGATAGCTAATTCCAGGAGAGGACAATATGGAAGAAGGGCTGAAGGCTTATTCCTTACCCAAAGGACCTCAAGGCAACCCTTGAAGCACAAAAGGGTTTGTTTGGCTGCTTGAATAAGAGCTTGACTCTACAACCATTTGTTTCAAAATATTTGTCAACTGTTTTGAAAGCTTTGTGAATTTCGTTGAAGTTATTCTGTTCATTTTCATAATGACAACTTCATCAAGTGAGGTTTCAAAATCATCCTCCTTCACAAGATTCTTCGATAAAGACATGAAGGAAGACTTCTACATCTTGAAGGACATGGTGCAAATTCTGTTTGAAGATAGAAGAGAAAGCACTAGACTTCATGAGAAATTGGTTACTATGAAGCAAGAGAAATAAGGAATTCTTCAAAGAATGAATGAGATGGAGATGCAGCAACATCAAGCCCAAGAGGCTTTAACCAAGAACATGTGTGAAGCTGAGGTAATTCACTCAAATTTGTCTTCAGTTTCCTCTTCAGATAGATGTGTTGGTTCATTTGAAAAGCACACTAGAGGTATAGGGTCCAAGTTAATGTTAAAAATGGGCTATGAAGGAAAGTGTTTAGGCAAACATGCACAAGGCATGATTGATCCTATTTTGGTTGAGGAGAGACCTAAGAAATTTTGTCTTGGTTATGTTCAATCTTATGGCGAAAAATCCAAAGCCATGAAGGCATGTGAGACAACTTCAAGAAGAACTTTTGTTACAAGTTCTAAAACACAAACATGTCAAGTTTGTTTTCAAGTTGATTTCCAACGTTTGAAGCCTATGTTGCAGCAAGATGTTAGTAGACATGCAGCTTATGGTGAGCATGATATTTCAGACAGTTTTCAAGACGTGAACACTGATGTTAGTCTTCAAGAGAAATTTGGATCCTCTACTAGTTCATCTCCTCATGAAGGTAAAAAGGATGGACATGCAAGGCAGCATATGAGGTATGATTCTTCCCATATTCAAGTTGATTACGTTTTTGATAAGCATGGAAAATTTTCATGCTTGAATGGAAGAAATAGTTGTTGTGCATATTGTAGTCTGTGTAACCATGTTGTTTAAAAATGTTGGAAGAGAATGAAGGCGTACAAGAAATAATTGAGGCAAAGGAAGCATGTAAAGAAGATGCATAAGACTTTGACACATTGCCAGAAGAAGGGACATGTTGTTTCCCATTGTTGGACATTTCATCCTGTTAGACTCCTATACCAATAGGTGTCATTTTTCATGATTGTCTTATTGAACTATGCAATATGTTCAAACCTTTTTCTTGTTGCAAAGGTGTTCCATATTCTCAAAAAATTAAAAAATCAAAAATTTAAAAAATGTAAAGAGGGTATACCCTAAAAGAAAAATTAAAGGGTGAAAATATTAAAATGGTCAAAAAAGTGAAAGAAATGAACCCTAAACAAAAATAGACCAGGAAAGTGTGCAAGTCCAAATGCCACTACTATTTAATTTTTTGTAATAAACAAAATTGTGTGCAGTTTGTCAAACTTTTGCCACAATTTATGAAGAGTCAAACTGTTTAAACTTGACTCATTCATTTTTCAATTTCATGTTGTAGAATAGAGAATAAATATCTGACCAAACAGTTTAATCTTGGCAAATAAGTAGATAGGTAGAGTTAATAAAAGGTGCTCAACGGTTTAATCTGAGCCCTTGGATGTAATAAGTGTAGAAATAGATAGGTTTGCCATGTAAAAGAAAAAGAAGATTGATAAGGGTTTGCCAGTCCAAGTGCACCCTAATAAAGAAGAGAAAATCGTAGTGTAAAGTAGATAGGGTAGGTATATGATGTTGCAAATTTTCATTTGATGAATGATGGTGTTAAAATGTGTTAAGAATTTACTTTCATCACAAGTGCAAAGGCAGAACACTACATTGGCAGAATTTCAAAGCAAAGCAAGGTCAAAATCATTAACTTCCCATCTCACTTTTTCCCTAACAATTTACTAATTTCCCCTAAGTGCTAAGGAATTTGAAGATTAAAGGGGCTCAAGGCATTTCCTTGACTTTTGGAGGGACCGGACCCTCGACCCATTGATTGGAGAAAACCTTAGTATTTAAAAATATTCATCATCATACTCATTCATTCATAAAAACATTTTCCTAAGAAAAATCCCATTTTACTTAGGAAAAACATGCAATGATCCATAAAAATCCATTTCACGCAAAGCATAAGTTAAATACATTATTTTGGTGTTTTATACTTAGCACTTTCTCTCATTTTTCATGTTAATTTCTAACTTTATATATTAACTCCTTAGTGGAAATACCTTATCCTATTATATATAATTCCCTTTTATAAATAACCCAAAAAACCATCTCACTATAAGTTTTTAGCCAAAGTATTTAACCCATGTGATTAAATAAAAATCCCACATTACAATGCCCTTGGGCTAAAAATATATCTATATAATTATCCCCGCCCCCTATGGTAAGTGAATCATATCGATTTATTTCCATATAATAAAAACATACGAAAAAAGGTTTAAGCATATGTTTTTTATGTTTTAAACGGAAAAAATAAAAAGCCGAAGTTTTATTCAAAACAAACTTCGAAAAATAAACCCACTCATTACCCCGACCCGTCATCATACGCAAAGAGATTAATTAATCATCCGGATTAATTAATAATCTAATCTCGCCAATCAAACGCCTCCCGAAATGATTAATTAACTTTAATTACTTTGGGCCCGCCTTTTAACTCCCCTGCCAACTTCTCGTCATGTCAACCGTTGGATCGCTCCATCAGAGATCCACGGCCCGCATTCATTCTGCTGGCCCTCCCTCATCCGAAAGTTAACTCGCGAAATCGCAGTGGTTTTCGAATAGTGTCGGGGCCACGCGTCAGTTAATCTATGGAATCGCTCCCAATTCACAAATTACCGCCAGCTCCCAAAGGTGGTGTGGAATAAACCAATTACCTCCCTTTCCCTATGATGTGTCCATCGTACACCCTGACGTCATATATTAAAATAATAAAAAAATTCCCCGCTTTGACTTTGCGAATAAAACAAAAGTTTGCACATTTTTTGAACATTCTGTATGCTGAAAACGACTGTGCCCTCCATATTGAGAAATTCAAAAAACTGCTGCCAACTGCCATTAACTGTATTCCGCTGAAGACTACTGCTAGTCCAGTTTCCCAGCATCCATCTGCCGTCAGCTTGTACCTTTTAAACAAGTGCCATTTTCCCATAAACAGGTATTTATTCCGATTTCTTGTTGAAACTCTCTTAAAAATCCTTGTTCGAGTTTTAATTCCGCAATACAGTCTAAAAAAGCTTCAATGTGATGTGTTTTAGTTCCCAGAACCGTAATTACTATCTCCAAACCTGAAATTTTGCCCCATTTTCATAAAAACCCCCGAATTTCCGTTTTTGAATCCACAAGAACCAAAAATGGAAGTCTTGGTGGCGTTAAATGTTGCCCCATTGAACGCCCCTCATAGAGAATTGGAATATTTTCCATTAGTGGATAAAGATTTTCAGATCAAAGACTTAGTTTTCAGTGAAAGCCCCCTTCGAATTCATTGTCGCTGCAGAGATAATTATTTGAATGGCTTGGACGTTATTGGGTTATGGGAATCTAATTTCCCGAGATACCTTTTACCCTCAGTCCATATCTTTCTTGAAATTATCCATTATTGCCATGCTAATTATGATCCAATTCAGAGAGCAGTTTTATCCCCAAACCAGAATGTCCTTTTCCCTATTACTGCTCAGTCTATCAATGATATGCTCCATTTTGAACCTGGTCAAAACCTCACTCCCTTGTCCATTGGAGAATTGCTTGAAAAATCTGCCCAGTCCTGTTATTGAAGAAGATAGATTACTGGATTTGGAAAGTTTTGTTAAGAAAGTAAACAAACAGGTTGATGATCAAGCCAGTTCTGCAACCAGTACAGTAGAAGGAACATTGCCAACAGGGAAAAGTCTTTATGAAAAATTGGAGAATTTATTTTATCTTGAACATGAAATAGAACATTTGTTTCCATATCAGCCTAATTTTTTCAAATACACTAAAGCTGATGAAACATTGAGAAAATTACAAAGGACCAGAGTGCCAGAAGTTAAATGGTGGGATGAGATGATGGAACTTTTATAAAATTTATCCTTGGGTGAATTTTTTTCCTATTTTACTAAGGTATATGTTGATAAAGGATAAATAGGTGAATAAAGGTCAAAGAGTATCAGTTCAGCAGTTAAAGTGTATCAGTAAGAATAAAAGAGTATCAGACAAGCAAGGCAGTCAGAAAAGAATTACTCAAGAAGACAGCAACGAGCTAAAACAAAGGAACTGCTTCCAGCACATTCTAAAAACGAGGAAGACAGCACACAACATCAGCTGATTTATCCTATTTACGAGACCATCTGTCTCTATTTTTGTAACTTATTCATTAGTCACCCTAGATTATATCTCTTTTGTTATGAGATATTTTAAATAATCTTTTGTATAAATAAGCCCTCAATCGAATTAGTGAGGGTGGATTCTTCTACTTTGCTGTAACATTGATTTTTTGGAATAAAGTGCTTTGGAGAAATTTCTTTATGGCTTGCTGGATGACGAATTGAAGCTCAAGACTTTTTGCAGGATTCATGTGTCTAACTACAGATCAATAAGTCTTCTCTATCTCATGTTTTAAAAGTTTTATATCTGTTTATAATATCATTGCATTCCATTTCTGAATAATTGACAAAAAAGAATAAATCAGAACTTGCTTAAGTGTACTCTGATTTCAATTGTGATTATTCTAAATGTTTTCTTCTAAACTGGTTATAAACAATGAATTCTTAATTTCTCTTGTTTTGCTGGTTTAAACATTTTGATTACTATAATAAAGAATTCTTAACTGCTCTTTATTTGTAATCATTCACTTTCTTTCTTTGAACATGTTGAAAGATTCTTAATTGCCTTTCATCCCTTCAAAATCCATTCCATTCACTTTACTATCTAAAATTGTTCTCTGTTTGGCTGTCTTGCCCTGCAAAGCCATCTTTGGTGTAAAAAATTAATCCAGTAAAGCCATCCTTTCGACTCCATAGCCCAATGGCCTGAAATACTCAATTGTGCCCTTAGTTGGCGGATTCCACCATTTAAATTCAAACAAAAACTCTTGGACTTACAACTAGCCTAATATTTTCTAAGAACAAAGCTAAATTTTAAAGAGAGAGCCCTCTCTGGATACAAATTGGCTAGATTCTGTATCTAAAGGTTGGTTTGCGATTACCTCGGGTTTCTTTCCTTTTCTTACAACTTCAAGGAAGGCCTGAGTGATAACATAGTGGCGACTCCACTGGGGATCTGAATATCTTTATTGTCAATATTGTTTTCTTATAAGCTATAGACAGAGTCTGAAGATCAACCAGGTAGCCTTTGAAATGATTTTTCTTTGCAATTGCATAGTAAATAAATGCTGCTTCAGTCTATCTCTGGTTTAGCTTAAATAACTGAACTTTAATTTCAAACATTCAATCAGACTCTCTAGTTCAATAAATCTTTGAGAAAATTTTAATCAAAAATCTTAAATTTCTTAAAGAATTTGTCGAAGTTGTACTTTCGTTTTATTTAAAACAAAAAACCAAAAAGAAACATTACTGGGAAAACTGGCTTCAGAAAGGATTCATTATACCAGGTCAAATCCTGATCCAAACCCACCTCTGGTATTCGATAATCCAAATCTGATTCCTAGGATTCTTAGAAGACAAGAAAGTCAAGAAAGCTCTGAAAGAGGAAGTCAAGAAAGTTCTGGAAGTTCCAGACCTCTTTCTAGATCAGCATCCTGTCCTGTGAAGATTATATATTTTGATGAAATACCTTTTGACGAGCGATTTGAAACATCTTTATTTGTAAATTTTTCTGAATCTGAATTATCCAGACTAGTTCCAGATCCATTATTTCTTGAAGATTTACAATTGATATTTGTTTCATATCATCTTGACAGACATTTACAAAATTCCATTCAATCTGAACAGACCTTTGAAGAAACTTCAAACATTTCTGTAATTACTGAAACTTCCCCAAGTTCAGCTACTTTTCCTCAAGATTCCCAAACCCAAGCCACTCCTTCTACTCCTCCACCCGCTCCTTCCAGACCATCATCACCTGTTATTCCATTACACCTTCTAATGGCCAATAGATATGCTCCGTTACAGTTGCCAGCCAACCCTGCTGCTTTGCCTCCAGACTATCAGAGTAAGATCACCCCTTTTGATGGTTCCGGTACTTATACCGCTCAAAAACATACCAAAAGGATGACTAATTACTTTGAATTTTATGAAATTGACGTTGATGATGTTCGAATGAGAATTTTTGTCCAGAGTCTTACTGGGGAAGTCAGGATGTGGTTTAGGGCCCTTGCTCCAAACAGTATTGCTGACTTACCAGCTTTGTATAGGGCATTTTTAAATAGATGGGAGAAGAAGAAAGACCCTCTTCAAATCCTATCTGACTTTGGAAAATTAAAAAGAGGACCTAATGAAGTAGTACAAGATTATATCATTAGATTCAACGAAGCCTACAACACTGTTCCTCAAAACCTTAGGCCCCCTCCGGATTCAATACTGGTTAAATTCCCTGATGGTTTTGACTCTGACATAGCATATTCACTTAGGGAAAGAGCCCCCCAAACTCTAGAGGAGATGCAAAGCATAGTGGTTAGTGTGAAAGAAAACCTCATAGAAAAACGAGCTAGAGCTAGGGCCGAAAGAAGGATGCCTATGAACGAAGAGCCTTCAACTTTTGAAAGAAAGCTGGATGCAATTATTAAAGGTATGAAAAGAATGGGAGACAGAGTAGAGACAATCGAAAGAAAGTCTTCTGGTGATGGTCAAAATGTTGTTAGAAACCCAAACTTCAGAAGAAATCAGAACCAAAATACTGGGAAAAATGTCCCTGACCAAAACATCAGGCCACCATTCCAGGAAAATTTTGTTGAAGGTTCATCTTCTGAGGAACCAACAGAGGATGTTGAAATAAATAACGTGACTGAGAACAAAAATGAACCAGAAGTTTTTCTATCTCAAGAAGATCAAGAAAATCACATTCTTGAAACATTTCAAACTCATTCAGGAGAAACTTTTGATTTCAAAGAAGGATATGACTCAGCAATTTATGAAGTTCATAAACAATACAATTTGAGAAGTAGACGAATTGACGTGCCAGAGAGTAGCAAACAGAAAGCTGCAAAACAAAACATCAAAGGTAAAACTAACACCCCTCTTGTACAAATTATGTCTAGAACAAGTCCTAACCCCGCAAATCTAATAATTGAAGATGTGTCTGATAATCAACCAAATAATAAACAAATTTCTAATACTTTTCCTCCTACAGGAAACGTAGAAGAACTAGCAGAAGTTAATTCAGAAACACCTTCAACTCATCACCCCACCCATGAAAAAGAGAAAAACACTGAAGACCCAAAAAACAGAGGAAACCCAACTGTTCAAAACACTAGAGCTCAAACAGAAAAACCTTTCAATCTAGAGGCTGAAATAGGCAAAATAAAGATAGCTGTTCCATTAGCAGAATTGGCTAAACATGATGTCTATAGAAGCCAAATCAGTAGATCCCTTAACATTACTGGAATGGATGATTCAGTAAATGTTTTAGATGATCAACCCAAACTCCTTTTTGGCCCTGAGGTAAATGGCAAACCAGAAAGTGAAGGAACTCCTCCATTTTATGTGTGTTTGAATGTTCATGACAAAATACTTCATAACGCCATGCTTGATTCTGGAGCGTCCCATAATTTAATGCCCAAAGCTGTGATGGAAAGATTAAACCTTGATATTACCAGACCATATAAAGATCTGTTTTCTTTTGATTCAAGTCAGGTAAGATGTTTAGGTTTGATTAAAGATCTGTGTGTTACTTTGGTGCAATACCCTGCGAAATCTGTTCTGATGGATATAGTAGTAGCCAAAATTCCTCCCAAATATGGTATGTTGTTTTCCAGATCCTGGGGTGCTAAAATTGGAGGATCTATTCAATTAGATATGTCATATGCTACTATTTCAGTATTTGGTCAACCTAAAAGACTATACAGAGAGACCTTGATGAAATATTTAGTCAGTAGCCATGAGAAGCCTGAAAACTTCCCTGTCTATTCAGTACATTCTGATATGGACTCTTTCATCCTTTATAATGCTGAATTTCTGTGGCATTTAAACTGTTTAAACTTGACTCATGAAGAATAGAGAATAAATATCTGACCAAACAATTTAATCTTGGCAGATAATTAGATAGGTAGAGTTAATAAAAGGTGCTCAACAGTTTAATCTGAGCCCTTGGATGTAATAAGTGTAGAAATAGATAGATTTTCCATGTAAAAGGAAAAGAATATTGATAAGGGTTTGCCAGTCTAAGTGCACCCTAATAAAGAAGAGAAAATGGTAGAGAAAGTAGATAGGGTAGGTAGATGGCATTGCAAATTCTCATGTGATGAATGATGGCTTTAAAATGTTTGTAATCTTTTACTTTCATCACCAAGTGCAAAGGCAGAACACAGCAAAGCAAGGTCAAAATCATTAACTTCCCATCTCACTTTTTCCCTAACAATTTACTAATTTCCCCTAAGTGCTAAGGAATTTGAAGATTAAAGGGGATCAAGGCATTTCCTTGACTTTTGGAGGGACCGGACCCTCGACCCAATGATTGGAGAAAACCTTAGTATTTAAAAATATTCATCATCATACTCATTCATTCATAAAAATATTTTCCTAAGCAAAATCCCATTTTACTTAGGAAAAACATGCAATGATCCATAAAATCCATTTCACGCAAAGCATAAGTTAAATACATTATTATGGTGTTTTATACTTAGCGCTTTCTCTCATTTTTCATGTTAATTTCTAACTTTATATATTAAATCCTTAGTGGAAATACCTTATCCTATTATATATAATTCCCTTTTATAAATAACCCAAAAAACCATCTTACTATAATTTTTTAGCCAAAGTATTTAAGCCATGTGATTAAATAAAAATCCCACATTACAATGCCCTTGGGCTAAAAATATATCTATATAATTATCCCCGCCCCCTATGGTAAGTGAATCATATCGATTTATTTCCATATAATAAAAACATACGAAAAAAGGTTTAAGCATATGTTTTTTATGTTTTAAACGGAAAAAATAAAAAGCCGAAGTTTTATTAAAAACAAACTTCGAAAAATAAACCCATTCATTACCCGGACCCGTCATCATACGCAAAGAGATTAATTAATCATCCGGATTAATTAATAATCTAATCCCGCCAATCAAACGCCTCCCGAAATGATTAATTAATGTTAATTACTTTGGGCCTGCCTTTTAACTCCCCCGCCAACTTCTCGTCATGTCAACCGTTGGATCGCTCCATCAGAGATCCATGGCCTGCATTCATTCCGCTGGCCCTCCCTCATCCGAAAGTTAACTCGCGAAATCGCAGTGGTTTTCCAATAGTGTCGGGGCCACGCGTCAGTTAATCTATGGAATCGCTCCCAATTCACAAATTACCGCTAGCTCCCAAAGGTGGTGCGGAATAAACCACTTACTGCCCTTTCCCTGTGACGTGTCCATCGTACACCCTGACGTCATATATTAAAATAATAAAAAAATTCCCCGCTTTGACTTTGCGAATAAAACAAAATTTCGCGCATTTTTTGAACATTCTGTATGTTGAAAACGATTGTGCCCTCCATACTGAGAAATTCAAAAAACTGCTGCCAATTGCCATTAACTGTATTCCGCTGAAGACTATTGCCAGTCCAGTTTCCCAGCATCCATCTGCCGTCATCCTGTACCTTTTAAACAAGTGCCATTTTCCCATAAACAGGTATTTATTCCGATTTCCTACTGAAACTCTCTTAAAAATCCTTGTTCGAGTTTTAATTCCGCAATACAGTCTGAAAAAGCTTCAATGTGATGTGTTTTAGTTCCCAGAACTATAATTACTATCTCCAAACCTGAAATTGTGCCCCATTTTCATAAAAACCCCCGAATTTCCATTTTTTAATCCACAAGAACCAAAAATGGAAGTCCCGGTGGCGTTAAATGTTGCCCCATTGAACGCCCCTCATAGAGAATTGGAATATTTGCCATTAGTGGATAAAGATTTTCAGATCAAAGACTTATTTTTCAGTGAAAGCCCCCTTCGAATTCATTGTCGCTGCAGAGATAATTATTTGAATGGATTGGACGTTATTGGGTTATGGGAATCTAATTTCCCGAGATACCTTTGACCCTCAGTCCATATCTTCCCTGAAATTATCCATTATTGTCATGCTAATTATGATCCAATTCAGAGAGCAGTTTTATCCCCAAACCAGAATGTCCTTTTCCGTATTACTGCTCAGTCTATCAATGATATGCTCCATTTTGAACCTGGTCAAAACCTCACTCCCTTGTCCATTGGATAATTGCTTGAAAAATCTACTCAGTTATCCCCTGAAGAAGGTAGATTAATGGATTTGGAAAGTTTTGTTAAGAAAGTAAACAAACAGATTGATGATTAAGCCAGTTCTTCAACCAGTACAGCAGAAGGAACATTGCCAACAGGGAAAAGTCTTTATGAAAAATTGGAGAGTTTATTTTATCTTGAACATGAAATAAAAAATTTGTTTCCATATCAGCCTAATTTTTTCAAATACACTAAAGCTGATGAAACATTGAGAAAATTACAAAGGACCAGAGTGCCAGAAGTTAAATGGTGGGATGAGATGATGGAACTTTTATAAAATTTATCCTTGGGTGAAATTTTTGCCTATTTTACTGAGGTATATCTTAATAAAGGATAAATAGGTGAATAAAGGTCAAAGAGTATCAGTTCAGCAGTTAAAGTATATCAGTAAGAATAAAAGAGTATCAGACAAGCAAGGCAGTCAGAAAAGAATTACTCAAGAAGACAGCAACGAGCTAAAACAGAGGAACTGCTTCCAGCACATTCTAAAAAAGAGGAGACAACACACAACATCAGCTGATTTATCCTATTTACGAGACCATCTGTCTCTATTTTTATTGTAACTTATTCATTAGTCACCCTAGATTATATCTCTTTTGTTATGAGATATTTTAAATAATCTTTGGTATAAATAAGCCCTCAATCGAATTAGTGAGGGTGGATTCTTCTACTTTGCTATAACATTGATTTTTTGGAATAAAGTTCTTTGGAGAAATTTCTTTATGGCTTGCTGGATGATGAATTGAAGCTCAAGAATTTTTGTAGGATTCATGTGTCTAACTACAGATCAATAAGTCTTCTCTATCTCATGTTTTAAAAGTTTTATATCTGTTTATAATATCATTGCGTTCCATTTCTGAATAATTGACAAAAAAGAATAAATCAGAACTTGCTTAAGTTTACTCTGATTTCAATTGTGATTATTCTAAATGTTTTCTTCTAAACTTGTTATAAACAATGAATTCTTAATTGCTCTTGTTTCACTGGTTTAAACATTTTGATTACTATAATAAAGAATTCTTAACTGCTCTTTATTTTTAATCATTCACTTTCTTTCTTTGAACATGTTGAAAGATTCTTAATTGCCTTTCATCCCTTCAAAATCCATTCCATTCACTTTACTGTCTAAAATTGTTCTCTGTTTGGTTGTCTTGCCCTGCAAAGCCATCTTTGGTGTAAAAAATTAATCCAGTAAAGCCATCCTTTCGACTCCATAGCCCAATGGCCTGAAATACTCAATCGTGCCCTTAGTTGGTGGATTCCACCATTTAAATTCAAACAAAAACTCTTGGACTTACAACTAGCCTAATATTTTCTAAGAACAAAGCTAAATTTTAAAGAGAGAGCCCTCTTTGGATACAGATTGGCTAGATTCTGTATCTGAAGGTTGGTTTGTGGTTACCTCGGGTTTCTTTCCTTTTCTTACAACTTCAAGGAAGGCTTGAGTGATAACACATCCAACTAATTGTCCCAAGAAATTGAGGCAAGAGGACAGAAAGACCGATGAAAGTGTAACTAAATATTCCATCATTTATGTGAGAACAAATGTTTAACATGAAGAAGACTTTCCGCAGCAAAATTCGTCGTGGAAGTGGCTTGGTAAGAAGTGGTTTGACTTTTTTACATATTAAGACATACATTCATTTGTACATATGCAAATTTTAGTTATGTATGCATGTTTTCTGTTGTAATCTCACGTTTGTTTGAGCCACCTTGGATCGATGATCAAGGAAATGATGTTAAGCTTCCTTCTATCAATTTCTCGCCAGAAATTTCTGAGTGAGTTCAAGGAAGACAATTCTTGACAGGAGGACAAGAGCATTCAGGAAGGGAAGTGTTGGCTACCTTCGAGTTGTGGTTCAAAGGCACTAAGCCATGCAAGGCAAGTGTATGGAGGCTAAAAAGTGATGGTGTTGTACTCTCATCTACTGAACAGATCAGGTAACCAGTCTTTTGGGGTCCAAAAGATTCCTAATGGGGAGGTGTGATCAGATTTGGATCAAGGACCTAAGAATTTGCTCAAAATTTAAATTTATAGGAATTGGTTGAAACCAGGATGGTTGCGTAGATCTCGTCTTCTTGATCCCGGCACTATGAACGGTTTGAAAAATTGATATCGTATAATGAAGACATTGCATTCTGATTGAAATGAGCAGAACAGGTACAATGATGATGTGGCAAGTACATTCAACTCAGAGAAATTCCTCCAGCAACAACCAATGACATTGCGCCAGGTGGCACCTTCAGATTCGCCAGTGTGGTCTATGTGGGGGTAAATTTCCCTAATATTTCTAAGGTGGAATTGTATTTTTTTAATTTAATTATTTAATTATAATTTAATATTATATATATATATATATATATATATATATATATATATATATTATAGAATATAATATATTATATGTTTGAAACATATTTTATATATTATATTATATAATACATATAATATATATTTTATATTAAATATTAATTAAATTTAATTTGAAAACCATACAATTAAACTCCAACCAAATGTAATAGTCAAAATCCACTTATATTATATGGTTCAATCCAAATATTTTAAAAAGGCCAAAGGTTTAATGTTTAATGTGTTTAACATAACATATACCAAAAAAAAATGGAGTATGGGAGCTGGGTTAGGGTTTGAACCTTAAAACCACAGGTGGCTATGTTGAAAGTATCTACGCTAAAATGCATTTAAAACGAATTCGCAGTGGGACCAGCAGAGCTTAACTAATAAGTGCGCTTAAGGCACCTAATCCAAGGCTTAGAAATTAATTAAGCTCCAATTAAATGGAGTTTAATATGGCGGAATTTATGGTGGCATCCCCAAATTTAGGCGGACTCCAACTTCTAGTGGAGTTAGCTGACAGAGTTCCCAGATTTAGTGGATAAAATTGGGGCAAAGTTGTTTTGGTCATAACTCATTCAATTTTCGACCATTTTGAGAGTGCCAATAGTCAATTTTGGCTATCTAAAATATTCCACAATGGTGAGGGTTGTAGAGCCATCAGAGGAATTTTGAGCAGGTTTTTGCTTCAGAGAAGTTCTAGGGGCCACCAGGGCCACCATGGGCCAGCAGCAGTTTGAGGCCTAGCCAGGGGAGGTAGAGGCCTTATTCAGAAATCCAATAGTCAATATTAGATGTTTTAGATGTTTTAGAACTAATTTGTTGTTTTCAGAGCCTGTAGAGGACTTTTGAAGGCATATATTCTTCAGTGAAGTTCCAGGGGCCATCGTGCCAGCAAGTGCCAGCAGCAGTTCGGGGCCTAGCCAGGGCAGCTAGAGGCCTTATGCAACAAACCAATAGTCATTTTTGACTGTTTTTATATTTCTAAATCCATTTATAGAGGTTTCAAAAGCTTTTTAGGACTTCTAGAGGTAAAGAACCCATCAGATAAGTTTTTAGTGACCCTAGTGTCAGGGGTGCCGACAGGTGTTGGAGGCGAAACTGGAGCAACCGGAGGCCGATTTTATTGAACCAATAGTCTATTATGAATATTTTTGGCATTTTGAATCCAATGAAGGTATTTTTAGAGCCATTTGAAGACTTTTGAAGGTTGAGAACCTACAGGGAATTTTTGGGCAGCCTAGGGTCAACTGTGAAAGGAGGCCTAGATTGGGGAGCCAGTGCTCATTTTGAGAAAAATATCAGTTATTTTGGAGGTATGATATGTGTTGGAGATAGTAGGTGAGGTTTTAGGGATAGTAAAATAATTATAAATGATTTAGAGCCATAGAGAAGCTCAGTGTAGCTAAAGAGTAGCGATAGAAGGAATCAAGTATAAGGGAGCCTAGATCTGTTTGCAGAGTGATGACAAACATGAAAGGGATATAGATGGTATTATAAGCCCATTGGTTTAGTTTAGTAACCATTGGAGTTAAGTGTGGAACTTGTAAAATAATTTTTTCCATAATCCCAAAGAGCCTAGTCAAGATGACAAGAGCTCAAGGAGACGTATCCCACGATATTCGGGTGAACTCCTAGATTAAATTTATTGTTATGTGTTGATGTTTTATTGCTTCATTATATGGATGTTGCATATGTTTAATTTTAGAAAAAAAATATGGACTTAAGACACGTAAACAGTTAAAAATCATACGCCTATTTCAAGTATAAAATTCCACAAATGTCAAGTATAAGCTATATCTTTTATTTTTTTAACTGAGTGGGAGATTCTTGAAAAGCATAACAAGTTATTCAACTCATTTTCAGATCAAGAAGCTTCGAAGAGTTTTTACAACTATTTACCTAAGATAAAACTCTCTAATCCTATCCTATCCTATCTTGGAGTTTCCATCCCTTATCCTTTGATTCAATCCTCCCATAAAGAGTGGATATCAAATCATAGATTGGTAAATGGATATGAACTCCAAAATTACCATCCTCTTCTATATATTTGTGGCCATCCATAAGATAGGAGTTGGTTTTTGAAGATAGATTCTACCCTCATGATGTTGTTGTGAAGATTTATTATTCCATGCATTCTGGTGATTATATGTGCACTTTGTAGAAATTATATAGAAATTCTATACCAATGGATTCAATCCGATCATGTAATGTATTAAACAAGATATTGAATCCTTCTACTATATTTGCGGAATATAAAACATGATTGCTCAATCACATGCAAGTAAGAGAAAGGAAATTATCAATCACACAACACAATATGTATCTGGGGAAATAACTTGTTCAAAACCCCTCTGTCATATATGGTACATAGTAAAATAATCATGAAACAATACAATGCTTTCTCACACCGAGAAATTCCTGCACTCTACTGATCGTCTCACCCTGATCCTGCTCAAAACTGAAGAGCAATTCTCAAGAAAAATTGACCAGCACTTAGCCAATTGTCAGCCTTTGCTTAGCCCAGCCTTGTTCACGCAATCCATAGGCAATTAATCCCTATTAAATAGGATATAAACCTTCCTTGACTGCACAATTCATCATGAGCTTTCCTTTGACCTTATAATTGCGCCCGAGAAATTTTCTAATAATACAACTGATATTTATCTTCCCTTTAACCTCTATCTCAACTGGATATTCATCAGAATTGACATGCATGTAGATATTAATAGCGAATCATTAGTTATCTAATTGATCACTAATTGTGAATTAAATCTAATTTAATTCACTGGACCTCTCACTAATTCATCACTCAGTTAGAACTAGTTAAACTGATTTTAACTCAATTACTTTGATTTAACTGATTACACATGCACCCCACTAGTGCATTAACTACAACTGGACCCCAAAAATAATAAAATCACACGAAACGCCTCATCTTTGACCCTCAAATCTAAATTATTGAGCTAACTTAGTATTTCTGACTTAGTTAACCGATACAAGTTGTTATGAGATGAAATTACAATTTATTTTCAAATTTATTTAAGGGATAAATAAATTAGAAGCCCACATTTAGCACTAATGTGTAACTAAATTCCTCACTCATGTGTGGCTAGAATCCACACCAGTATGTGGTCAATTTTTTTCCTTTCTGAATGCCAATTTCACTGTTTGTTTTTGAAAATTTCAACACTCCCTCTCAACAAGAAAGGAATTAATCCATCTCGATCCGGTACCTTTGGAATGTTCTTCATGCAACACTTCTCTAGTGTTGTTTGCACATGCAACTCCTGAAAATGAATATGCATCTGTCATCAGAGTCTTATGATTGCTACTAGTTACCCCACCTGTCTACTGGTCTCTCTGCGATGCTCCTGACATCTGCATCTGTGCCCTATGTACTGCTGCCAACTCTGATATGCGCTCTAGTATCTGACATCTATCACTCTAATTTTTGTCTTCTTGACATCTAACTGCATCAATCTAACTGATCCTTCCTGCTACTGTTGTACTGTGGGCTCCTCGTAGCCAGGTTCAATCCATGTGACACACCATCTGAATGGACCCTGCCCAAATTTATTCTTGGGATTATATCTGCACATCGCCCCACCTCACACCTAGAGGTATAGTTGCATGTACTCCCTCTGTCATTTTGGCTCAAAATTTCCCCCTCATGGAGGTCTCTTCTTGAGTGGAATATTCCACTCGGCCTCCTCTCTGCTTCTCCAATTGTGGTTGCTCCACAACCTTCTAAGACTGCTTCTGAGACTGCATGTTGAGAGATAATTTATCCCTCTCAACCTCCAAGTCAATAACCACTATTTTCCTCCTCAAATATTTGCATGCATCCTCAACCTTGAGAGCATACAGGTTCTTGAATCTTACACCGATATGTTTCACTTGCCTCATGGCTATGTGTTTAAGGAACACCTTTCCTTTTCTAAACGTCACCTCATAACCACGGTCTTCCAATATTGCTACACAGACAAGATTCTTCCTTAGGCCTGGAACATACAAAACATATTCTAGTTTGAGAGGGGAGCCAAACTCCCTCTGAAAGGTAACTTTACCTATTTCGGTTGCACTATACCTCCCATAATATCCAAACTCTATGTTTTGTTGGAGGTCCTTCTCCTCCAAGTCACTAAAGAGATCTCTATTCCTAGTCATATGGAACGAGGCACCGCTATATAGATACCACATGCATCCCATTATAGTTTTAGCCATGCATGCAATGTGAGTAAAATCAAGCTCAAACTATGAAGCCAATGCTTCACCCACTACAACTACAAGATCCTTCTTGCTTGCCTTCTTCTCTGGACAATTAAAAGCATATTTCCCATGCTCTTGACAATGAACATCTGATCTTAGACAAGTATCTCTTGCCCTCTTTTCCTTGGGATTTATTTCCCTTGGATTTCTTTATTTTTCCCACTAATGCACAATATTCTTAATTTTTTGTGCCGGAGGTGCCGTCTCTGGTGCTCCACCTTATCTCTTCTATTACCAAGTTAGACCACAAATTCTCCTAGTTGGGTAACTTCTCCCTCCCATTCACAAAGTCATGGTAACTATGCTAGCTTTTGGGAAGGCCTAGAAGCACTAGGCTCACCAAGTCATCATCGAATACGATCACACCAACACTTCCAAGGTCATCTCGACATTGAGTGAACTTCGCCAAGTATGTTGGTACCATCTCGCCCTCCTCCTTGATATTTCTAAGCTTGTCCTTCAGCGCCAACTTCATTTGGTAATTTTTTATTCTGAAATGGATCTGTCAAGGCCTTCCACATAGCACATGGAGTCACCTTCCCATGGAGACTCGAGACAATATGATTTGGAACTCCCTCCAACAAGATCCTTCTTACCTTTTCTACCTTCTTCTGCCATGCATCAAGAAGTTGGGCATTTTCTGTAGCGGGATTGGGAATACCAAAATCTATGAATTACTTCAACCCATTGTCCTCCAAGACTACCTCCATACTATTCTTCCATGCAATATAATTCGAATTTCCCTCAAGTGAAAATTCGAGTCTCAAGCCATTGAAAGACATCTTGATCTGTTGTTGGATCCTCAAGAATAAATATGCTAATTTGAAACTGTTCAAGACAAACTCAATTTATTCTCTTATATTGTGATTCCCGTCGCTCTGATACCATGTAGAAATTATATAGAAACTATATACCAATGGATTCAATCCGTTCATGTCATGTATTGAAACAAGATATTGAATCCTTCTACTATATTTGAAGAATATAAAACATGATTGCTCAATCACATGAGTAAGAGAAAGAAAATTATAAATCACACAACAAAAGATGTATATGGGGAAAGAAACTACTCAAAACCCCTCTATCATATATTGTACATAGTCAAAGAATCATGAAACAATACAATGCTTTATAACACCGAGAAAATCATGCACTCTACCGATCGTCTCACTGTGAGCCTGCTCAAAACTAACTAGCAATTCTCAGGAAAATTTGACCAACACTTAGCCAATTCCCAGCCCCTGCTTAGCGCAGCCTTGCTCACGCAATACCTAGGCACTTAATCCTTATTAAATAGGATAATAAACCTTCCTTGACTAGGCAATCCATCATGATCCTTCCCGTGACTTTATAATCGTGCCCAGGAAATTTTCTAATAATTCAACTGATAGTTATCTTCCCTTTAACCTCTATCTCAATTGGGTCTTCATCATAATTAACATGCATGAAAATATTAATAGTGAATCATCAGCTATCTGATTGATCACTACTTGTGAATTAAATCTAATTTAATTCACTGGACCTCTTGCTAATTCATCACTCAGTTAGAACTAGTTAAACTGATTTTAACTCAATTAATTTGAGTTAATTGATTACACATGCACCCCACTAGTGCATTAACTGCAACTGGACCCCCAAAATAATAGAATCACTCTACATGCCTCACCTTTGACCCTCAACTCGAAATTATTTAGCTAACTCAATCTTTCTGACTTAGTTAACTGATACAAGTTGTTATGAGATGAAATTACAAAATATTTAAGGGATAAATAAATTTAGCACTAATGTGTAACTGAATTCCTCACTCATGTGTGACTGGAATCCCACACCAGTATGTGGTCAATTTTTTTCCATTTTGGTTGCCAATTTCATTGTTTCTTGTTGCAAATTTCGACACACTTTGTGGAAAAGAAGGAATAAGTCAACTTGGAGGAGCTCTCTACAAGCTCAAATCCTATATTTGGTTGTAACTCACTCCATTTCTATTAATGAAAATATTTCTTTGTTTTCCTATATATGATGTTATTATTTCATGTATTTAAATGCCATGTTGATCCAATGAGTGGATTATTTAGATGATGCTACATAAATGTCATAGATCGTTGGCTTGTGTTTTTTTATTGTGTAGGTTCTAATTATAATGACTGGAGCTAGAATTGGAGCATTCAAGAAAAAAGAGGAGCGAAGCATATGACAGATAACATGTAGGCTTAATCCCATTACCTATTTACTTCAAAAGAAACATTAGTTTCTTTTTATTTTTATTGTTCTAGGCCAGGCCACCAAGTCTAGGGAATATACTTATGTTTGTAGTTGTAGATTCCATATAAAAAATTGGCGACTCCATTGGGGATCAATGTATTCCCTTGGTGGCTTCTTTGTCCTTATTGCTTTTTCTACCTCTTGTTTGGACATTCACTATCACACTCATTCAAGAACAGACCTAGGAAGACTTTTCATTGAGCTTTAATTCCATTTTTGTCAAAAATTGGCTTTCCTTGATCACCGCACCCTATGGTCTAGAGACAGTGTGTTTCAGTGCACCCTAGCCTTCTATTCACCAGCGTTGTAGTGCACCCTATCCCTTTCAACACCTGCTATGATCCCAGTTTGATGATTTTTTTTTTTTTTTTGTTATTTTATCTCTGGTTAACTTTGTTCCAATTGGTCCTTCTTGTGTCCCTGAGTTTTCTTGGTCTCTCATAAGTGTTCATCTTGTTTCATTTTGGTTTTGAGTGCCTTTGATAAGAATTTGTTTAGGTTTTCCTTTTTTCTTGTCATTAGGCTATTAGAAAACTGAATTTTTTAGTCATTGATTTCTCGAATGAATTAGCGTTCTAGTCATCATTTTGAAAAGTTTACCTTTATCAATGATTATACAAATATCCTATTTTTCATTTGAAAATTAGGTGGAATCAAAAATAAAAATCTAATGCATCATGCATTTCATATAGGGCTTAGATTTTGATTGAAAAGTGAATTTGGGGAGATCGATTGTTGCATCACTTGTTTGTTGCATTTTTTATTGATTTCTTCTTCCCATACTAGTTAGGCCTTTCATTGTTAAAATGAAAATGAAAAGAGTTCCTTTTGTCATATTAGTTACATCATAGGTGTGTTCAGGTGACATCGAGTTTTAAGCCTTGAAATCAAAATATAATTCAAGATCAACTCTAAAATTCATCTCAATTAACCTAAGGAGAATTTGAAACTTAACGATAGACATAGAGGTCTAGGCTACAGACGTGTTTCGACATCTTTAAATGTAGGATTTTTTGTTCTTTTTCAGTGTTACATTCCAAGGGTGATATCTCATTCCATATACGTAAGCGTATCAAATTGTTCTACACATACCTTTGAGCATATCAAATGGCACTCCACGCATGATAAGTATATGGGAACACTCTCATCGAATGGTTACACATTAGACAACACTACTAAAGAATACATTTCCATGTACCATCGAGTATATTTTGGAAGTCCACCATAGGTTGCTATCCTCTCCATAGTTAACCGAGTCGGTCGACTTGTATACTGTGATACACCGAACACAAAATTCAGGGATATTTATTACATGTATCTTAATTCCTTGGTTCTCCAAGGTGTATATTGTATTTCATGATAGCTTGGTGAACCTTTATGCCTAGATTACCCTCTCTGATTTATTTTTGTTGTTAATTTATAAAATAAATTAATTAACTGTGGAATAACATCCTCACCATGGAATAACTGCTTAGTGGATCTTAGGTTGAGACTAATGGGGACAATTCCTGAGTCCAATAGTCAAGGAAACCCCTCTAATGGGAATCCTAGTCATTTTATTCATTTTGGGAATATTGGTGCTCCTTATATGGCAACCTTGTTCCTTCCGGGATTTACCATTGGTTTGTATGTTTGGTTTTTTTCGACCCCTATGGTTCTGAATGTCAAAACTACTCCTCAACCAAGTAGTCCTCCACCTGAACAAGTCAATCCTAATGTTGAACCTTTTCTTTATTTGCATGTTTGGTATTATTCCTCTTCACCTGGTGAAAGCCTCAAATTTAGTAACTAGGTGGATAAGAAGAAGAAGAAAAGGAAGATTAAGAAAAATAAAAATAAGGAGGGGGGAAACCAAGTAACCATTGCTACCCATGAAACTAGTATGGAGGTGTTAGCCATCAGTATTTTTTACATGTTAGTGATGACTATATCTACAGCTGAGTTTTCTAGAAACTGATTTCCTTATGTCAATATGTCATCCAGAAAACCCTCCTAAAACTTTTTGAATGAATTTTATATTACAGGGCACCTGGGAGGAAACAAGAAGGTGTATCCAGATCTCCTCAATGGGATGGGTTCTTTGTAGTCCTCAGCACTTCAGATCTAAGCTTTCTCTCTTGTAGATGTAGAAAACCCAATGTAGAAGGTAGAGCTCAATGGGAGCAACAATGGCAGAAAATGAGACCGAGTGTATAGATCCAGAGTGATCTAGTATGCAACAAAAGGTGAAGAATGAAGGGGAAAACTCTCCTATTTATAACAAAATATTGGGTCATTCTAGATCTTGGTGCATGATTAAAATAATGTTAACCAAATCTAGATCCACCTCTATGGAATATTTTATTATTATTTGTTGGAGGGAAAGGGACTTTGACTTGGGTCAAATCCCTTGATTAGTGAGGAATAAATAAATAAATGATTTATTTATCCTTTTAAGGAAGTGGCTGGGATATAATCAAATAAATAATGATTTATTTAATTAAGAGTGGTTGATTTGGTCATATTTAACAAGGAATATTATTTAAATAATTATTCCTAGAAAATAATAAGATAACTATGGGTGTATCTCATTAATTTCTTTGTTTTTGGGTTAAATATGACTGGGAATAATAATTAAATTATGGTTTAATTAATTATTCCTTTTGGGGTTTCTTTAATTAACATAGTGAAAGCAGTTTTACTTGGGGTAAAACTGGTCTTGCATGGTGTACTTGGGTCCATCTAATGATAAAAGGTTAGATGACCAAAAAATGGTGTAACAGATTGCCCCCCAGCGTGCGAGTGTCAGGAGCAAATCGTATGACCGAAGTACGTTGTAAGAATACAATCACCGGACAACAAAAGGGGATGTCAAAGAGAGAAGTGTGAGGTAGATAGTGTGCTGAAGGACTAGACCCTGAGGAGACGAGACTCGCAGGTGCAACAAGTCTCTTTTTATGAGAGGGTACATGTGCTGAAGGCGGCGGGGGAGGCATACCTATGCCCGCCGTGACAAAGTACAAAAGAATAGTGTGTCCAGTAAACAAGGGACCGAACTATAGAGTACAGCTGGCATAAACAAAGGCCAGATAAAAATACAATGAAGAGTCTCACATACATGTTGTGCCTGGGATAACAGCCAGGACTAGTACAATAATATCTAAGTACATGAGATAAATACAACCCAAATGCCCCCTGTAAATGGGGAAGGGCTCACAAAATCTGACTGATACATGCAAATCATAGAGGCGCTGCAGGTGGCTAAGGCCATCATCATCAAAATCTGGAGCGGCATCAAAGGCTGTAATGAAGAGGTCATCTGGGCATGTGGGGGGCTACCTGCAGGGCCACCCCCTCATGAGGGCTGAGACATCTCACACACGCCCGGGAATCATCAGGAGCTGCTGCTGGGTCACTGGACTGTCCAGTATACTCATCTCGATCATGCTGAAAGGAGTTGGAGAAGTAATCAAGTCAAAGGGAAGTGAGAGATCCCCCTGCCTGATCCGAGGCACCGAATAAGAGTGGAAGCTGGAACCAAGGTACACCGCCCTCTAGACCTTGCTTCTGGAATAAATGCGCTGATGTCGACAGAAGGAGGTCCGCCGTAGGTGAGGCAATAAGAGACCCTCAACTAAGGCACGAGAGAAGAACAATAGAGCGACAGACAGACTGATACCAATGATGATAGTGGAAAGGGGGAGGATGGAGTGGCGAATGGACGACTTCCCTTGTTAGAGCATAAAGGGCATGAATGACATGGCAGCGACTGACACAATATCTAAAGGGATAGGGGACAGTGGGACTGAAGGTCATGATATGCGACACAAGGGAGGAACCAAGCAAAGAAGGATGGAGGGCTGTAGTGGGGTGCAAAAGGACGCAGGATAGACTCCATGAATGCAATGATGACTCGACTTGGATGCTCTAAACAAGGGCGACTGTAGAGTGCTGCCACACAGTAAAGGCCCCAATGGGGGGTCATAGAAACATGAGTACAAATTGGGCACTCATGACGAAAATCAACACGAACATGGACAAGTAAGGGGGCGATGTGGTGCCCCAAGTACAAGTGTCGTAAGTGAGGAAATTCGATTTTAAGGAGTGGTAAAGTGACCCTTCGTGGAAAAATGTGTCCGGGTGAAGTATCAAATCACCAAAAACTAAGTAAAACCCATTTGAGAGCTCGGTGAGATCTATCCAGTGGTGCTGACGGTTCGTCGAACGGGGCTACGGTGTGGTCGCAACAGTCGAAAGAAGAAACAGGGGTTCTCTTTTAATGAGGCGGTTTTCCCTCCAAAATCATTCATTTGCTATTGTTGCTGTGGTGAATGTGGAGAGGAGAGAAGGCCCTAAATCTTGCGGCGAACGTAGCGGACAAACCGACCGTTGGATTCGAGATCTGTCAGGTGGAGGTAAGAGGCCTAACCTAACTCTTGCATTTTGATGGATTAGATTTGCAGTTTAGGGCCCAACACCCCAGAAACAGCCCCTCCCTCCTCTCTACGGCCGGGTCGCACCTTTTGGGGCAAAAAGTGCCACCCAGGACGCAGGTTTGGGGGCAAAAAGTGCGACCTGGTCCAGAAATGGGCAGAAAGCTGCGACCTGGGAGGGGAGGGGGGCTTGGTGCTGTTTGATGGTTGGGAGTTGGGTTTTTGTGTGTGGTTATGGTTTGCCTGATCTGTACCCTGACAAAGAGAATGTGTTTGTGCAGGTATGGCAGAGTTACGGGTCAACTGGAGAGAGAGGGATCTGGGAACACTTCGGGCAGAGATCCAGGCGGATCAGGGCGTCCGTCGTGTATTGGCCAGATTTGGGGTTCTCAAGTTTGTGGAGAACCCGTTGATGAGAGCAGGGGAACCATTACTGGCTCGGATTATTAGTTACTGGGATCCAGATCAGGAGATCTTTGTAGTGCAGGGGCACAGGATCGAACTAACGGTCCAGGATGTGTACTTCCTGACCGGCCTCCCACCATTGGGGATAGTGGGAGACACGCAGCCAGTGTTGCCGCGGGGGCGGCATATCATGGAGTTTGTGGAATGCCATTGTCGACCGGGTTTCCAAGTCAAGGGGACTCGGATATCGATCGGGGATCTAGAGAGGCTAGAAACCCGTGCAGTGGCCGCAGCTGTGCTGCGAATCCTGGGCACCCAGGTGTTCCATCACATCACCGGTGGGCAGATGATGATAGTGGAGAGTGTGTTGAGTGGGACCTACTTTGGGTGGGCCCAAATGATGTTGGTGTCGCTAAAGCGACAGTTGTCGCTATGCAGGCGGCAGGTGAATCATGATTGCTCATATGGGACTTTGTTGTGCGCCCTCTTCTTTGAGAAGATTCCGACCTTGAGGCCTCGTGTGCATCTTCCAGATGGGGGCCCGAGAGAGCCCAGGATGCGTCGTTGGGGACGACTACTCTGCAAAGGAGGAGGAGGGGCGGTCGGGCGAACATTTCAACCGGAGTTCTTTGCCCATTGGGATCAGATGCCGTTGTACATAGACGACTACCCTTATAGTGGGATGAGCTACTATGGGGATCCGGATTTGCCACTTCCGGCTGGTCGAGTTTGGGGGCCCGATGGTAAGTGACAAATTGCTATTCTTATATGGGCATGTTTAAAGTTTTTTGAATAGTAAATAATGATATTGATTCAGGGACTTTTGGTATGCAGATATAGCACCGGTAAAACCGGCCGGATATATGGGACGACCGGCAGCGTCTGGAGCTACGGGTCCGAGTGGATCGAGAGCGGCGCAAAATGATGGTGCAGCCGCCCTACTGGAGGACATCCGCCGTAGATGTGAGCAGCTGTTGACCGGAGTATCAGAGCGCGGGTGGCAGGATTTAGACGACCAGTACATAGAACCATGTGTTGGTCTCCCCTCGGAGTGGCGAGGTATCATGCGGCGCATGGCGATGGCCGGTCAAACTATGCGGGATCTACATGCTGCAGGGGCAGAGCCATTGGCCCGGGAGCCTCCAGATAGTGATTAGGGGCATATGGTGCCTCTTATGATGTATGTAGGGGCAGGTGGTGCCCCCTAGAATGTATGGAGGGGCATATGGTGCCCCCAGTTTTTGTTTGTAACATGCTATGGGCATGTCGTATGTATATGTATGGGGGGGCGTATGGTGCCCCCAATTTTTGGAACATGCTATGGGCATGTCATGTGTATCAGAGTAGATGGACTCATCAATATATGGTTTGCGACACATATTATGGATATGCATCGTCTTTTGATGGTTTATTTAATGTTATTGTCTTGTATGAATTGAGTGTGATAAATGCCAATCTAGAACATGGTTTGCAATACTATCTACGTAGTGATTCTGGTCTCTGGGTACGTGGTTGAAAGTTATGGTTTCAAACGCACGTATTAAGACTTTTACTCGTAAATAGCGTCTAAACAGCACAGGGTTACGCACACGATAAACACCATTTAGTTGCATGACAAGAAGCAAGGAATCCAAACGAACGTGCAGATGGCGAATGCGATGCAGCAAAGCATCAGCTAGTAGGCCACGCACTGCATCGTATTCGGCCCGATTGTTGGTGGCAGAACCAATGCATACCCCGTTAGACAGAACGAGGTCATGCAAGGGGGTGAAGATGGCCCACCCTGCCGAGGCAAGATTCCTGGAGTAGCGTCTTGCACCATCGGCGTAACCGATAAAGGATGTGGACGGGGGGATGCGCAAGGTGGTGTGACAAGACAATACATGAGGGGATGAAAGGAAAGGACGGCAGCGTGAGGGGGCAGAAGTCATCGAGCGGTAATGGCAGGGGGAAGGGGCAGGATGAGCAAAACTCAAACAAGGTGATGTATGAGAGCTATCGGAAACATGGCGAGGACTCGGGCTGCGAAGGTCAACAGAGACACAAGTGGAGTGATCTCGAGCATCAAGGGACACAACTGGGGAGGTTGCAGACGGGCGAGGCTCCAAAGGTCGTGCAGAGGAGGATAGGTAAAGAATGGTGACTGTAGACTCCGTCATCTGGACATCAGGGGGGGGGGATGTGGATGGGAGCGGGGGGATCCTCAGGCTGGTTTGCAGCATACTGCGCGAGAATGGGAGAGGCGGATTGATTTTGTTCAACCTCATACTCGCGGATCACCTCAAGGGAGGCACGGTAATGCGTCAGGTGAGGACAATGATGGGAGTAGTGGCCATGGACACCGCACAAAGCACAAGGCTTGTTGGTGCGGAGAGTCTTGGGGTTCTTGGAGACGGCCGAAGCAGGAGTGGGAGTTTCAGGGACCGTAGTGTCGGGGAACGCGACTTTTACCATGGGGCGAATACGGGGTAACTCGGGACAAGCATGGGTGGCATGACCGATGATATCACATAAGGCACAAGGCTTCGAGGGTGGGGGAGGAGCCGAGGTGGTTGTGGTGGTTTGGCCTTTGGTTGCCCCCTTGCGGGCTTTTCCTTTCTTCCCGGGAGCCGACTCAGCAGGAGAAGGGTCCTGTGGAGGTGCTGGGGGCACGTTGGCTATGAAGGAAGCGAGGGGGACCGGTTGAACCGGTGTCAAAGCCATGTAAGGGTTGGGGTGACCAGGGGGGGTGGCGGCTGGGGGGTCAAGGTACCAAACCGGAATACCCAAGGTCAAGTTAGGGAGAGAAAGGGTGGCCATGACGGGGACGAAATATACTCCGGGAGGGGGAGCCAAGAAGGGGATCTGTCCAGCAGGGTAATGACCAGGAGGTACGGCGCCGAGATGGTTAAGGCCAGGGGGGACCGAGCCTGGAGGATAAAGAGGTTCGGGGACACCAGCTGTAGGGGGAGAGCCAGAAGGAGGAGGTCCGGCTGGCTGAGATGGATGGCTAGGAGCGGGTTGCGGAGGGCGGGGAGGAGGGTGCGGACTAGCCGAGGCAGGCCGTTTATGGGCAGCCTGAGACGATTGCATCATGCAAACATTCGACAAGCTGGGATCAGTAACTGGAGGGGGAGGAAGGTGAGGAAAAGTACCAAGCAAGGTGGAATCTTTATAGACGCCGGGGGAGACACTGGTCAAGGAATCGACGGTTTGCTTGTTAGTTACAGAAGAGATGGTGGTCTCGGAGGAGGTCTGAGATGGCGGCTCATGATAAGATAGCTGGTCAATGGTGACTATCTTCCCATTATGTGGAAAAGACATCTTGCGGAAAACCGCGGATGGGACAACAGACATGGCATAGGTGTAACTTCGCCCCAATAGAATGTTGTAGTCTAGAGGGGCGTCAATGACTTCGACGTCAACGCAAACAGTCTTACCGGCTTAGGTGATGGGACAATGTTACGAAACAGCCAATAGCCGGGAGGTGATGACCGTCCCACGCTCGAAGGGTGATCGTGAAGGGGCCAACTCAGTCCGAGCGCCCCAGAAACCGGTTTTCGACATCACATGTGTGGATGCCCCCTCATCAATTATACACCGATGCCACTGATTTTGACCTCCCTCTGGAGCAAGGGAAGGAGGAAGAGGAGGTGGTCCGATTGAGTGGGCTGAAACAGTCATTTGGTCAATGAGATTGGCCAGCCGCCTCACGGCAGAGTAGTAGAGCCTTCTTTTTGAGAAGGCACGACCGGGAGGAGTTCCGTGGAAATGGCAGCAGGGGATTGTGCCAAATCATCTACTATATCAGACGCATTGAGCGGCTCGACTCACGATTTGGGCGTAATGGACCCTTTGGAATCTTTGGGCGGACCTCAACTTTGGGTTGAGGGATGTGTAAGGGGCCACTGGATGTCGAAAGAGGCTCTGTAGAACCTCAAGATGGAGGCTCGGGAGCAGACTGAGCAGGAGGCTTGGGGTACTGGCGAGACCGAGTTTGAAGGTGAAGGGCGACGGAAGGGGACGGATCGGAGCGCATCATAAGGATCTGGTAGTCAGAGGAACCAGAAATGGACAAGGGTGTGGCTGCATGGCTGTCGGGGGGTTGGGTAGCCACGAATCCCTGTTGAGGGAAAGGATCAGTGAACACAGCTGGCGGGGTAGTGGCCACATTAGGAGGAGCGTGAGGGGAGGCGTGTTGTCCGCGCAATGTGGCTTGAGACTCCCACATCTGTCGCATCGGGGGTAAGAGAGGACAATCGTGAGTGTAGTGACCGTAAACACCGCAACACGAACAGGGCTTGTTTGTGCGAAGCGGCCTGTCCGGCCTGGGCGGAATGCCCTGAGGCTGGTTGCTAGTGTTAGGGTCCATACTAGAATTGGGTCCTCGGTTACCGGGGGCAGATGGGTTCTGGTTGCCTCTCCGCCTTCTTTGAGAAGAAGGGGGATTAATCGCACCCTGCTGTGCAAATACTTGCCCTGGAGGGGGTTGTAAGTGCTGTTGCGGGGTGTGAGGAGGCAAGGGAGGCGGAAGCGCATATGCTGGAGGAGCTGGCGCACCAGGCTGTGGATAAAAGTAAGGGTTGGGTTGGGCGACATTGAGGTAAGCAGGAGGTTGGGCAAAAGGAGGAGGCATGCCGTATCCGGGATACATGTTGCCGGGAGGGGGGAGAGTGCTTGAGGTGCTGGCCCCTCCCTGAGGGAGACCATAGCCCATAGGAGGGTGAGCAGATGGGTGGGAAAGAGCTCCAACAATACCGTCGGCGGAATGAGATGCCCCCGGGGCGTTAGCGCCACCGGGCCTGGGGATGTCAGGAAGAACGGTATAAACATAACCCGATTGAGCGTAGATCAGGTCATATTTTAAAGCTATTTGGAGGGCGGCTTCTTCAGATTGAGGAAAGTGAGAGGCGACATCTTTGCCGATGGGGGACGGGAGGGTGCGAAGGAACCAGTCCATGTAAACCCGATCTTCAAAGGGAGGGGCTCGACATAAGCTCCGTCTTCGTCGCCATTCCTGAACATGGGGCGGAAAGGCGTGTTGAAGAGGCTTGCTTAAAGGAAGTCAAGAGCTCCGTGCCGGTATCGTATCGGAGGGGGGAGCCGGAAGTACGACAAAAAGGCTTGGGGCAAGAGTCTCAAAGGTGGTATGGGTAGAGGTGGCTTGTTCGAACATACCATTTAGAAGCTTCGCCCAGGGTAAGCATGCGTTGGAACAAACGAAGACGGATGGAGTCGTCGGTAATGGAATTGGAGGAACACCACATGTGGAAAGACCGGACGTGATTGGTTGGATCTTCTCCATTGAGGCCCTCGAACTTAGGGATATCGAGAGGGCGGCTTGGTGGGCATAGCGGGCTAGGTAGCATTGTGGTGAATGGGGTCATTAATCAGCGATGGAAATCGGGGAGGCCGAGAGCTCGCAATGTACGGCAGACACGGGGGTGGCCGGGGTAGTGGTTGTGGCGGTTCAGCTAGAAGTAGGGCCGGCATTGGGGCCGAGGAGAACCGCTAGCGTTAGGCCCCTGGACCGGACATAGTGAAGGTAACGAGGGGGAGAACCGGAAGGAGAAGGGGGGACCCGATGAATCGGAGAGGAGTCGGAGTGCGGACTCGAAGGTGGATCGGCTCGACGACGGCGGTGCGGAGCGGAGGTCGATCAACCGGAAAGCCGAGGGTGAAGGCCAAGAAGTCTCCGGGGAAAGGCACCTTGGGGGGCGCGATGATGGCGGGAAGAAGGAAACCGACAAGGGCGAGAGGGGGACGAGAATCAAGAAAGGTCAAGGGCGAGATAAGGTGCGGTGACAATTGATTTTAGAGTCTTTGCCGGGCGGTGTTAACCGAGCGCTTCTTCACTTAGGGTCGGTGTGTGATGTGCGTTAATTTTAATTTTTAAACCCTTTCGTTGTTGAGAGCAAGAAAAAGTGTCTCTGCGTAGGCTGAAAATAAACCTACAGAGAACAGGTATAATGTCGAAATAACGAGAAAAATAACGACCCCTACGTATGCATCTATCTAACCCAAAAAAGGTGGGTCTCTCACAACTATGCTAAAAAGAAAGGGAAAAACTATGTAAAACACACATAAAGGGAGCTCAACGGATCTAGGGTCAAGAGGGATAGAGATGCGGAGGATAAGAGCTCGCGGGCGAGAGGTGCGGATCACGGCCCAAGAGACGAGAGGCAAGGTGGGCTGGAAAAAGGGAAGGAAATCAGCAAAAACCGGAGGGGGGTGAGGCGGAGGCCGTCAAAAGGAGGTCCAAACAAAACGACAGAGGTGATTTGAAAGGAAAAGAGGCCGATTTCAAAGGATGCGAACGGAGGTAACGGATCCGGAAAAGAGGGCTGAAGCTGCGAAACCGACGAGTGAAACAGCTAAGACTCTTCCACAAAAAGTGGAGGGTACTAAAGCCCTAAGGGGCTGGGTTCCCCACTTAGATGAGTAAAAACGGATCATATCTTGGTCAAGGCGGAGTCGAGACGAGGTCGGAAGACACGACGAAACTGCAGCGAGAACCCGTGAAAAATTGCGGGAAAAAAATGCTTTCGGGAAAAAAAGGCGAGTCGCAGTTTCGACTCGATGCGAGTGCGAGTCGCAGAAAACAGGCTGAAAAGTGCGACTCGGAGGTCCGAGTCGCGGGTTTAGGGCCAAAAGTGCGACCCCCTGTTCGGTTGTCTCGGCGGCGATTTTCGGAAAAGTTGCCGTCTCGATTACGGGCTGGTGTCGCTTACCACGCGCAATAGGGCCGAGAAACACACGGAAGTTAGAAATTTTAAGTTTTTAGGGTTTTATGTGAGAAAAAATGACATAAAAAGAGGAAAACTAAGCAGCTGAAAAAGAAGCCCTAGGGCTCGAAGTAGTCTGGATATGCGGGAATATGAAAAACGACGAGCGGTCGTAATTTAAAACCCGTGTGGAGTCGCCATTTGTTAGTATGAATTCTTCGTCGAAGTGTACGAAAAAGAACCAATTTAGCTACGCATAACTAATAGCCCTAACAACAATAGAGGTCGCTAAAACATCTTCGGATCTGCGATTAGTAGTTAAAATCTCTGCAACAAACGAGATCTATAAATGGAAAGACATTAAGCGATGAAGTAAAGAGTTTGCTCCATGCATCCAACGAGATAAGACAAGAACACGATTTTTTGAATGAATTTTTATATTACGGGGCACACGGGAGGAAACAAGAAGGTGTATCCGAGATCTCCTCAATGGGATGGGTTCTTTGTAGTCCTCGAGCACTTTCGGATCTAAGCTTTCTCTCTCTTGTAGATGTAGAAAACCCAATGCGAAAAGTATAGCTCAATGGGAGCAAAATGGTAGAAATGAGACCAAGTGTATAGATCCGGAGTGATCTAATAGGCAACAAAAGGTGAATAATGATGGGGAAAACCCTCCTATTTATAACAAAATATTGGGTCATTCTAGATCTTGGTGCATGATTAAAATAATGTTAACCAAATCTAGATCCACCTCTATGGAATATTTTATTATATTTGTTGGAGGAAAGGGTGTTTGACTTGGGTCAAATCCCTTGATTAGTGAAAAATAAATAAATAAATGATTTATTTATCTTTTTAAGGAAGTGGTTGGGAGATAATCAAATAAATAATGATTTATTTGATTAATGGTGGGTGATTTGGTCATATTTAACAAGGAATATTATCTAAATAAGATTTAAATAATTATTCCTAGAAAATAACAAGATAACTAAGGGTTTATCTCATTAATTTCTTTGTTTTTGGGTTAAACATGGTAGGGAATAATAATTAAATTATGGTTTAATTAATTATTCCATGAGGAAAATCAAACAAATATAGGTTTGTTTAATATTTCCTTTTGGGGTTTCCTATTTTAACATAGTGAAAGCAGTTTTACTTAGGGTAAAACTGGTCTTACATGGTGTACTTGGGTCCATCTAATGATAAAAGGTTAGATGACCAAAAAAATGGTGTAACAATCATACTCAATGTAAGTTCTCCAACTTGGAAAATAATGTGAATGGAATTGGCAAGAGGAAAGTAGAGAATGCAGTTTTACTATTAAAGTTGGAATTAGAATTGGAATTGGAATTGGCTATAGAAGTAGAAGATTCAATTCCACTATTGAAGTTTACATAGGTGTATATACTTAACATTTCTGGAAGATGCCATGTCACTATTAAAATTAGAATTAGAATTGCTGAGAAAGAATAAAGTTATCAATTATGATGCCATAAGGGATATCAAGGAACTGAAACATAGTTTTCTCTCAGAGCTTATGCACCTAGAAGGGTGCTTTATACCTTGGGGGTATTGTAGCACTTGAGGGAAGTCATTAAGGTTTTTGCCTTGTTGGTTCCACTTCCTTAAGGTGATCTAGGAAGTTGAATCATACCATAGTAACTCTCTTTCACATGTTTACCTTGGCAGGATGGTGACTTCGGTAAATGTGGGAGGAGGGTGGTTACAAATATAGTAGCAGAAACTCCAAGATCTTGGAACTAAAAAATGTGTTGCGACAATCCAATCTAGACTATGGAAGCTAAAACATTCACTGCACAAAGAGTCTGATTTGTGTTGTGAAAACCTCAACTAATGAATCTGATCTATATGATGACAGTAGAACCCCAAATGTTAGATACAATATAGATGAGAAGGTAGGGGGCGATCTTCATATAGTTGAGGGAGCTATGGTCACAAAGGAGTGTCAGGTGCTAGAGATCACTATATATGTAGGGGTCCAACAAAAGTACTTAGCCTAATATTTCAGAGCACTAACTAACGAGGATCGAATGTACCCTTATCTATACTACCCAATTACCCTATTATACGTGCAAGTAATCTCCTTAAGTGTTGTCCTCAGTGTACTTTAGTAGTAATATGCCGAAAGGTCTATCTAAGGTTAGTTTTTAGGGTACCCTAGCAAAGGATTTGATATACCCAAGGGTACATGGAAATGTAGTCTGTGCATAGTTTTGTCTAATGTGCTACTACTCAAAGGGGTACCCACAGGGGTTACACAAGAATCCAACAAGCATGACCACCTCTTGTAGTTCTTGTGTGCATGCCTCCCTAAATCCACAGGTTTATTTGCTCAAGTACAAATCCCATGGTTTAAATATGTTGGAACAAGTCTCTAGCTTAATTTTTTTTAACAAAATTGGAGTTACAATTGGTCCTCAAAAGTGCTCTGATACCACTTTTTATGCACTTGACCCGTGAGAATAAAAAAATACCATAAATACGAAAAAATATTTCCAGAAACACAGAAATATCACATGAATTTGAGACAAGTTGCAAATATATTTTATTATTCATAAGCAAAATACAATGTTCACTTTCCTCTTTGAGGGGGAAACCTCCAACAAAGAAATGCTCAATTACAATAAAACCGCTTACAATTATTATTAATGTGGATAATCGCTTCTAGGATTTATTGACTCAGTTGACTAACTATGAATCTGACTAGGCCCCTTAGGCTTATTTCAGAAATAAAGGGGTTAGGATTGGACCCTAACAATGCATATGGGTGAGCTGACTCGAGAGAGATTAGAGCACTTGCCTGGCATATGGTAGTAGCTTATATATAGAGGTGGAACTATGATGATATGAAGTCATATGTGACTTGGAACAAGTGTGAGAGATGAGGGAGGATGTGAGGGACCCTAGATGAGTAAACTTAGTCTTGTGGCCGTGTAGGAATCGAGGGTACCTTGTAGGCCTAATCGAACAGGCTCAATAAGGTAGCAACAACTCGTGATAAGGTGAAAAATGACCTAGGTGGGCTTTGAAAGGTTGAGGTGAATGTTTTTGGTATTTTCTTGGGGTTTTTGGCATGTAAACTTGTAGTCCAAGCTCGTCACTTAATGAATCTCTTGTACTTTTGATGTTTAATAAAAGGAGAAGGTCAAAGTGTCAGACCTTATGAAATGATGCATGTGTATGATGATGTCAATGTAATATGCATGTGTTACATGTATTTCATATGTTATGTTAATGCATCAAGTTAGTTGGAAGTAGAAGTGACAATATTATTACTGCTTTATCTTGACGATAATTCCACACTTAATATAATATAGAGATTGGCATGGGTAAAATATATTGTGAAGTGTAATCTAAGTGAAGTAACACCATTCTACACTAAGTTGTGATGGAACACATCAGTGCTGCACACTCGAGGGATTGTGGTGTTCCCACAAGGAAGCTCATAACTGTAGGAGGTTTGAGAGTTGCAACAATCATGTATCTCTCAGAAAATGAAATTTATGCCAAGAATCTTTCACGGTATGGTTACCCCAAAGGTCCTTATTAAGCATATAAGAGTTAAACCTTTTAGAGGATTTTATATCTACCTTGACCACATTTGGTCGTTTTCGATGTGAAATTGTAGATGAACCTACATAGGTTTGATCTAGCTAGAAAAGAATGATAAAAAATTGCAAGGAAAGAAGAATGAAATTTGATAGAGAAAACAATTAATGAATTATATTTATGCAGGTAAAAGAAAATTATGAGAGAATAAAATTCAATGAAATATATTCTACATGGATAAACTTGTAATTCTAGTAGTGTATATAGAGAGATGTGAACATGCACTAAAGAAAAATGACACCTAGTCCTAGTTAACTAGTCATGCAATCATTACTTAACTATTTCATGCAAGTGGAGATAGTCCTAGTTATCTGGTTATGTAATCATCAATTAACTATCTCATGGAAGTGAAGATAGTCCTAGTTATCTAGTTATGTAATCATCAATTAACTATTTGATGCAAGCGAAGATGGTCCTTGTTGACTAAAGTGCAATTAAGTGTATGTTATCTCCAACACGCCCCCTGAAAAATGACTAGAGAGAACAAAATGAACGGGTCTTAGAAAGAATCCATGTAAGGTACCCATTTTACAATGCATCTAAGTAACATAAAACAACTGCAAGAAGAGGAAAGAGGAGAAACCGCATGGGACCAAAACCCCCGCCCCCCGCCTCAAAATACAATATTAGAAAAGAAATACAACTACTATCCTTGTCCAATTGGGTCTACTAGAGAATCATATCCCATGAGAATAGGAGGATTATCATATGGTTTTGAAGATGAGAGAGCATCTCTTTTGTGGATGCCATGTGATGTGAAGCTCTAGAATATATGATCCATCCATTGGGAGAAGAATGAATAACAATTAATGCATGTGTGTTCCCTCCTATTTTAGGTGCTCTTTCTCTATACTTCTTCTTGGCACTCTTTGGAATATAGTCAGCAAGATTTTTCTACTGAAGAATTTGCACCATGAGATCAATTGTCCTCATCATGCATGATGATTTCAGATGGTAAACTCACCTGTAATAGCTACATTTTGATTGCCCCTTCTTTCCCTTCTTTTCCTTCAAGTTGGTAGATTCATTTTGAGGTTTAGGATTTCCTCGCTTTCTTGGATCTGGTTCTTTTGTCTTTCCCTTGCCTTTGGATTACCGATTGGATTTCGCGTTGGCCTTGCCCCTTACATGCAGAGTGACTGCATGGGATTTTAAACTTTTTAGTTTTCCCATCTTTATGAGCTTATATTGCTCATATATTAGGGACTCAATAAAAGCATAGAGTGTGGGAATCTTCCAAGTTGTGCTTGTTGCAAGCCTAACTATGTGAAAAGTGGAGACAAATATAGCATACTATGGACCTAATTTTGACAATATGGCCAGAATTAATTGGATTTCTTTCCTGGACTTGTCAATCCCGCATTCTTTCAATTGGATTAAAAAGGTTTTGAACCTTGTGAAGTAATCTTGAATGTTTTTTAAATTACCTGGCTCTAAGGAGTTGAGCTCATTTTCAAGGATGTGACCTCGCATTTCATCATGATTCCTAGAGAGTGTCTCCAAAGTGGTACAAACTTGATTTGGAGTTGTTCATGTTTCAACATGAATCAATAAATATGGAGAAATTGATAAGCATAGGACACTAGAGGCCTCATCCATGAGGTTGAAATATCTGGACTTTTTAATTGAAAATTTTGGTTCAATCCTGGTTGCCACATCTGTCTGATACAATCCTCTACTTTTGAATTGAAGTAAAATCTTTGGCTTCCATTTAAAATAATTATATGTCATGAGAACTGCGGAAGGTGGAAGTTCCATTCTTTCCAATAGCTCCAATCTCCAATACATGCAAGTAGATTGTTTATCCTCCCTCCTAAGTCCTATGGGCTTTGATACGATATGAAATTGTTATAAGTGAACTTGCATAGGTTGGATCTAGCTAGAAAGCAATGAACAAAACATGCAAGGAACGAAGAAACAAAATTGATAAAGAAAATAATTAATGAATTCTATTCCTGCACAAAAAAGAAAAATTATGGGAGAATACAATTCAATGAAATATATTCCATATGGCTGAACTAATAGAGTAGTGAGTTAGTAGTGAACCTAGAGAGATATGAACTTGCACTGAAAAAATGACACCTAGTCTTAGTTAAGTGACCATGTAATCATTAGATAACCATCTCATGCAAGTGGAGATAGTCCTAATTAATTTAAATGTAATTATGTATATGCTATTTCCAATGGTTGACAACTTCAAGATTTCCTTGTATTCAATACCATCAGCAAAAGGGTCGAAATTCTATTAGGTTCCCTCCTTCGTGAAAAGCTTTCATTCGAGCATTGCAAGAAATCTCGTGAAAATATTTCATTAGAGTATTGCAAGAAATCTAAGTTGAGCTTCACATTATACCCTTCCCTTCAAGTAGGTGGTGGAGAATTACAACATTGTCGTGTCCACCGATTCACTTCTTGAGCATCTAGTTCAAAAGAAAAATGCGTTCGGGCCGACTTCAATGTCAGGCCAATTGGGATTAGTGAGAATAGAGTTTTTATTTTTAGTGTCGGAGGAAAACATTTGAATTTGAATTTCAGATAGAGTGGTATTTGAAACATTCGTCATACTCAACGCAGGTTCGCCAACTTGGAAAATCGTGGAAAAAACAACAAATTTTTTATTAAAATTGTTTCTGGAATTGGTTAGAAAAAGTAGAAGATACAATTTCACTATTGAAGTTTACAAAAGTGTATATACTAAACTTCAATAGTGTATATACTTAATCTATGAGGATGATTCCATATCACAATTAACATAAGAGAGGAGCAATAAATACTCTTAAAGTTAAAAGAGAGAAAGAATAAAGTTAAAATTGATAAGAGAGGAGAGAAAATACCTTTAAAGTAAAAGAGCTATGAATTTAAACTTATACTAGTCTAAGCATTATAGTCACTCAACACAGTTATATAATTATAAATTCAATAATTATATTATTTTATGGTCCCACCGTGGGATCCTTGAGTTGGGTGCGTGAATCGTTACTCAAAGGTGGGGTACAGTTTCTCCGAATTTGAGTTTCGATTCTTTTATTTCCACCCGAAACCCTTTGCTTCAACTATGCGTAGATAACCATGTAACTCCATTAATCCTACTCTGTTAATATATCATGTGCACAGCCTATACTCCATATATGCTCCATAAATATGGACTACAGAACATCTATTGACTCCCGATGTCAGGCCGTTGCAAAAAGAGTATACAAAATATCTAAATGATCCAATGTCAGGCTGCTGCCACTTTAGTGAGCGGTTCAGGCAGGCATAGTCGTTCTGATACTGCCATGGAAGGCAGTACTGAAGTTAGACCAGCCTCCATTATAGCACATGCCAGTGCTGATATAATCAACTTTCCTGTCGACGGTTTACATAAAACGAGTCCTCCTCCATGATAACCCATATTTGGGTATTCCTCTGCAACATCAGCATTGCCTGCACCATAAATGGTATTCCAAACACGCTTGCTCGTTCCCATCAAGTAGGACTCCGGGATTGTCATGTAATTGCTCTCACAACCATCAAGTACATGATCATCATGCTTAGAGTTGCAGGCTGCTGATCTCTTGTAGGAACCCAACCACATGGAGTGCATGTACTTGTATTTCCTCCATGGTGGAAGGTGCATCCCCTTCTTCTTCAAAGAATTCTTGACACCTTCACACATTATTTTTACAATGGATACCAATCTCTGATCCCTCCCCACATATGTCTTGGGAAGCAACCCAAGGAGGGCGCTGTATTCCCTAGTGGGTCTCGCTATCTCAAACTGTGCTCTGAAATCCAAGTCCACAATTAAACGAATGCTTCTCCCTGAATTTGTGCTCTTCAATATCACGTCAATGTACTCATAGTTGCCTGCCCAAGAAACGCAATATTTTAATCATCAAGAATTCATGAAAGCATATATTTGAAAATAACAAAATTTGGAAGCGAAAGAAACCCACTAACCGGAAGGAAAGCTTCTACTGTTATCGTTGGGGCGCGATTTGCAGATTGCGGCATCATATCCCACATTTCTGAGATGGCACATTACTGACTGTTTGAGGCATTCTTCTTCTTGTTTTTTCGTGGCCGTTTCCAGGCACTTAGTTGTGTCGGCCAACAAAACTACCTCCGCAGGGCAACGGTCGGATATGATATCCTGGCCAATATTGTAATTTTGTTAGTTTCGACAAAGATTTTGGATTTTAAGAATATTTCAGATTTGGAAGACGGCAATATTTTTAAATAATTTAACAAAATTCTATCCATTAAATTTCTAAATATTCCTGAAATCTACAAATAAAATAAAAATACACAATTAATTCCTAAAAACTCAATTAATTTCTAAAAGCCCCAAAAAAAATGTGAGTTACATAAACAAAATCGAAAACTGTGATATACATAATGTATACACCTCGAGTATCTCAATCTGCTTTTCTACTGATTGAAGAGTAGTGTGGCCGTCCTCTGTGGTGTTCGCTTTCATGGTTTCACATTGAGTAGAAGATTCTATGTGGCCATCCTCTGTGGTGTTCGCATCCATGGTTTCAAATTGAGTAGAAGATTCTATGGGCCGTACAGGGTCGAATTCATCGATGAATCCAACCACCATCATGTCCAGAAGACATGTTGAGTCAAGCTCGTGCTCACTTCCCCTGTTACTGGTCATGTTTGCTCTCTCTTGTCAAACCCACTGAGCAAATAAGAGCTTCCCGCAAAAAATCATGAGAATATTAAGGGGATGTGGATCTAGGAGAACCTGCGCGTATGAAGATAGAAAATTAGAATTAACAACTCTTCTTATGAAGAGGAAAAGCAACAAATAAAAAACTGGTCGCGGAGAATCGCATCCGCATGAGGATTATACCGGAGGCGTAGCAAAAGGCAATGGATATGCTTCAGAATCAGAAGGAAGGCAATGGGAAACTGTTCGTAGAACCGCATCTGCAAGAGAATTATACCGGAGGTACGTGTAGCAAAAGAATATGCTCAAGAATCGGAATCAAACCTTTGCAGGGCACTTTCACCTTTCACAGGTTCACATCTTCATTAATTTTAATACTAAATAGAAAAGCAATTGGCGACAAAGGGCCTAGGGAATCCCGCTAAAATTCTGTTCTGAATCATTTTTTTTTATTTTTTCTCTCCTCCTTGTTTTGGTAATTTTGTTTAATATTTGGTAGGGACTTAAATCACATGTTTTAGTTGTTTGTTTAATATGTGGTAGGGATTTAAAGCACGGGTGTTTTAGTTATTAAATTTGAATAATTTACGTGCTTCAAGGATTTTATTATGGTATTGGATTTATTTATATATTTAAAAATATGTTTTAAATAATAAAATTATAAATGATTATGTGCTTAAAATTTGTATTGTCTCTCGGATGTGGGTGTCCATGTTGGAATTTTCAGAATTCCAAAACAATAAACAGTCCCTTCTATAACACAGAGAACAATTCTAAAAAAAATTCACTCACAGACAGAGTTTTCAACTCAGAAAAATTTATATTCAATATAAAAAAAAACTGGTATTAGAGACTCTTCCTCAAAAAGAGGGATTACAATTGTGACTGCTGTTGTCACAGTGCACAAATCAAACTCTGTTTCACTAAAACCATTCACTGTTGTGAATACTCTGTTTTTGCAAAAACACTCTCTGTCTTTTACAAACAATACACTCTGCTGTGTATCAGAAAAAAAACTCTGCTCTGTGTAAATCAACGCACTGCTGTGCACACACTTCTCTGTCACTGTTTTAAAATGCGCTGCTGTGCATATATCTCATAATAAAATTATGGCTCTGTCTCTCCATATTACAAACAGAAATATCTCTATGTCATTAAGATGACCCAACCACTAAATTTCACCGCTTCAGAAATCTTTAATGGTCTCAATAACTTCTGTCAGCACCGCTTCAATTCTCATTGATGAAAATTGACTTTCTGGCACTGTGATATTTATCCCAGCACTGCTGTGCATTAAAAAAAAATCCTGTGTAATAACATTTACTGCTGTCTTTTCCTTCTTTCTATTTACGCTGCTGTGTAATTAAAATTACAACATATGCTTCACGGGCCTTTTTAATATATATACACATATATTAAAAATAAAACATACAATGTTAAAACATGTTAAAACCAACTATTGGAAAAATGTTGTGAATAAAATTTCAACCGGCAATCAACATATAACATATAAAACATATGTGTGGGCCGTATAATATATATGTGGACCCTGGCTGTTCCGAGGGGGTAAAAACCTTCGCCCTCAAACTCTCATCGACCCCCGCGGACATATATTACAGCTGTATGGTGTGGGCCCTGTCCGAGGGGGTATGTTGCTCCAGCCGGCTGCTTAGCCTGACCCCGTCGGACTCTGCCTTGCCGCCTGTTGTTATGCGGCAGTTGGAATTAATTCCAACACTCCCCCTTAATTTCAACTGCTGGGTTTTCTTGCATACCCATGCATCTTCTGAAATGTTCAAAGCTTTTCTGCTGTAGTGGCTTTGTGAGGATATCTGCAAATTGATCCTCCGTTCTGCAATGCTGCAAAACAATCTCGCCATTGCTAACCAATTCCCGTATAAAATGAAACTTGGTGTCAATGTGCTTTGTTCTTTTATGAAAAACAGAATTTTTAGACAATGCAATAGCTGAGCTATTGTCACAAAAAATCACTGTCCCTTTTACCTGTTCTTGACATAAGCTTCTCAACATTTTTCGCATCCAAACTGCTTGACACGCTGCTGCTGTAGCTGCCACATATTCTGCTTCTGCTGTAGACAATGCTACAACGGGCTGTTTCTTAGAAGCCCATGAAATGGCTCCTGAACCCATGTGAAAAACATAACCGGAAGTGCTCTTCCGATCATCTACACTTCCAGCCCAATCACTATCCGTGTATCCAACTAAATCTGAATTTTCTGAAGTAGTATAAAAAATACCAAACATTTTAGTACCTTTAACATACCTCAAAATCCTTTTTGTTGCTTGCCAATGTGCTTCCTTTGGCTTTTCCATGAACCCGGAAATCAAACTAACAGCATGCATTATGTCCGGCCTAGTTGCAGTCAAATACATGAGGCTGCCAACTATGCTCTTGTACAAACTAGGATCAAAATCCTTACTGTTGTCCTCTCTGCTGAGCTTTAATCCCATCACTGTGGGAGTGATTGCTGATTTGCATTCCTGCATGTTAAATCTTTCAAGAACTTCATTAACATACTTTGCCTGTGAGATAAAAATCCCACTTTCATTTTGTTCTACTTCTATTCCCAAGAAGTATCTCAGCAAACCCATGTCAGTCATTTCAAATTCTTCCTTCATGACTGTTTTAAAATGTTCAATAAGGCAATCATCATTACCTGTAAAAATAACATCATCAACATACAAGACTACAATCAAGATTTTACCGTCTTGTTCTTTGATGTAGAGGGTGGGTTCTCCCTCACACTTTTCAAAACCATTTTCCATTAGATATGAATCTATCCTACTGTACCACGCTCTTGGCGCTTGCTTCAGCCCATAAAGAGCTTTCTTCAACTTGCATACTTTGTGCTCTTGGCCTTTCTTCTCATAGCCGAGAGGTTGCTCAATGTAAACCTCTTCCATTAACACTCCATTCAGGAATGCCGACTTCACGTCCATTTGGTAAACTTTCCATTTGTTTTGTGCTGCTATGGACAACACTGCTCTCACGGTTTCCATTCTGGCAACCGGTGCGAAAGTTTCCTCATAATCTATGCCATGTTTCTGCTTATAGCCTTTGACAACAAGCCTTGCCTTGTGTCTCTCTATCTTGCCTTCAGCATTACTCTTGGTCTTATAGACCCATTTAACACCAATGACATCTTTACCTTTTGGGAGTTCAACCAAATCCCAAGTTTTGTTCCTCTCTATGGCATTTATTTCCTCATCCATAGCTTCTATCCATTTCCTATCCTTGATAGCTTCTTCGAAATGAACAGGATCATCAACATGACAATATAAAGCAAACAAAGAATTGATACCTTCATTAACTATATCTTGTTCATAAATGTCTTTCAAACTTCTGAATTTCTTACCTCTTTCAGTAGGTGTACAAGTACTTGAAGAAGCACTTGAATTTCCTCCTTGTGGTGTGCTTGGAGAAGCACTTTCATTTCTCCTCAAAGGTGTACTTTGCGGTGTTGGTGTTGCTGTTTGGGGATGTATTTCAGCCACCTCATCATCATTCTCATCATGAGATAAACAGTGTTTAACATTCACCGTTTTCTCTATGCTTCCATCCCAAGCTTCCTCTTCAATGAACTGAACATCTCTGCTCACAAGAAACTTCTTGCTGGATGGGTTATATAACCTGTATGCCTTGGATTCCTCACTGTATCCAATGAAAATACATTTCTCCCCCTTGCTGTCCAACTTCTTCCTTAGCTGATCCGGAATGTGTGCATAAGCCACACATCCGAATACTTTCATGTGCGTGACACTTTGCTTTGCGCCACTCCATGCCTCTTCCGGCACTTTGTTCATAACTGCTTTTGTAGGGCACCTGTTCAAAATATACGCTGCACAATGTACAGCTTCTGCCCAATAGTCATTCGGCAAATGCTTTGCCTTAAGCATACTCCTCGCCATGTCCATTATGGTTCGGTTCTTCCTTTCGGCCACTCCATTTTGCTGCGGTGTATATCTAGTTGTAAACTATTTATGAATACCATTTTCTCTACAAAAACGTAGAAAATCTTTAGATATATACTCACCTCCTCTATCAGTCCTAAGGACTTTGATATGCAGCCCACTCTAGTTCTCAACAAGTGCTTTGAAATTGCGGAATTTTTCAAACACTTCACTTTTATTTTTCAAAAAGTAAACCCAAGTTTTTCTTGTAAAGTCATCTATAAATGTTAAGATATAGTGGCTGCTAGCAAGTGATGGAGTTTTCATCGGTCCACACACATCTGAGTGGACAATCTCTAAGGGTGCTTTTGCCCTTATGCTTTTCCCGGAAGGAAAACTTTCTCTGTGTTGTTTCCCAAGAATACAACCTTCACAAAGGTTGTCTGGTTTCTCTATCAATGGTAAACCACTTACCATTCCTTTTCTGTTCAACAAATTAAGACCTCCAAAGTTGAGATGTCCAAATCTCAAGTGCCATAACCAATTATCATCCTTTGGTTTGCTTTGGAAAGTCTCCTGTGCAACTGCTGCTTTCTCTTCGCCATTCTTCAAGTCTGCTCTCATTCTGAGCGGGAACATCCTGTTCCTTGTCATCTTCACTTCAGCAATACACAGTTTGTTGGGTGGTTTATCCATGATGGTACAAACATCATTATTAAAGAAAACATTATACCCCTTATGGACAAGCTGTCCAACACTTAAGAGGTTACACTTCATTCCTGGAACATAATAAACATCTGCTATGGTTTTCTTTGCTCCTAATCTTGTTAAAACATTTACATCTCCTTTTCCCATAACAGAAACTTTGCTATCAGTTCCTAGTGTGACTTGTGACTGCACACTTTCATCTAACATAGAAAACATTGCTAAGTTTCCTGCCATATGGTTACTACAACCGGAGTCTAGAAACCATATATCCTCATTCTTTTCTTCAGCCATATTACAAACTAAAAACAAATTACTTTGGCTGCTATTTTCTTTTGTGAAATTTGCACTAGTTTCACTTCTCATATCATTCTGCTTCTTCTTTCTACATTCATTAGCATAATGACCATATTTTTTACAATTATAACATTGGACATTGGATTTGTCATACCTTTGTCCTTGTGCATTCTGCTGACCATTCTGCTGGCTGCTGCCTTGGCCTTGATGCTGATTTGGATTGTTGCCCCTTCCTTGAGCATTTGCTGGACTGTTCCTTCCACCTCTGTTTTGGCTTCTGCCTCTTCCTCTTCCTTTGCCTTGCCCTCTTCCTCTTCCGAAAGACATCTGGGACTTAAAAGCATGTTCAAGAGATGAGTTCTCACTCTTACCCAATCTCTGTTCATGGGTCATCAGTGATGCATGTAGCTCATCCACTGAAAACTTTGTGAGATCCCTTGTCTCTTCTATGGTGGTGACAATCACATCGAATCTTGAGGGTAAACTTCTCAAGAGTTTTTCCACAATCCTCTTGTCCTCAAGAGTCTCTCCATGAGATCTGATTTGAGTGACCATTCCAATCACATGAGTGAAGAATGAGTCAATGTTATCTGACTCTTTCATACAGAGAGTCTCAAAGTCTCTCCTCAGCAATTGAAGTTTTGTTGTCTTCACCTTCTCCATTCCCTGATAGGCTGTCTTGAGAGTTTCCCATGCTTCACTGGATTTCTTAGCTGCTGCTATCCTTGGAAACACACTCTCATGCACTGCTTGATACAAGAAGAAAAGAGCCTTGACATCTCTCTTCTTATTGTTCTTCAACTGTTCTCTTCCTGCTTGATTTAACATAAAAAACTCTGCTTCATCTTTTGGCTCTTCAAAGCCATCCTCAACTAATTCCCATAACTCTTGTGAGGTAAATAAAGCTTTCATAGTTATTGACCAGTAGTCATAATTTTTCCCATTAAATTGTGGGAGATGGACACTTCCCAAACTCATACCAGTGCTAGAACCAGCCATTCTGCACTTCTAACTATGATTTAAAAACACTTGACTGTGTATTAAAATAGCTCACTGTTCTTGCAACAGTAACACAACAAATTTTATAGAGAAATACCTTTGGATTCCTTTGGCTGAGTCTTCACACTGCTGGAGAAGCTGCTGCAACTAAGAACCCCTTTCCTTCAGCTTATTTGACATTCAAATAGCCTGGATTGGCTTTGATACCATGTTGGAATTTTCAGAATTCCAAAACAATATACAGTCCCTCTTTAACACAGAGAATAATACAAAAAAAAATTCACTCACAGACAGAGTTCAACTCAGAAAAATTTATATTTCAATATAAAAAATCGGTTTTAGTATTAGAGACTCTTTCCTCTAAAAGAGGGATTAGACTAGATCACACAGCCACAACCACAAATCGAACTCACTGTCTCACTAAAATCATTCACTCTGTGAATACTCTGTTTTGCAAAAACACTCTCTGTCTTTTTCAAACAATACACTCTGCTGTGTATATTAAAAAAAACTCTGCTCTGTGTAAATCAACGCACTACTGTGCATATTTCACATAATAAAATTATGGCTCTGTCTCTCCATATTACAAACAGAAATATCTCTATGTCATTAAGATGACCCAACCACTAAATTTCACCGCTTCAGAAATCTTTAATGGTCTCAATAACTTCTGTCAGCACCGCTTCAATTCTCATTGATGAAAATTGACTTTCTGGCACTGTGATATTTATCCCAGCACCGCTGTGCATTAAAAAAAATCTTGTGTAATAACATTTACTGTTGTCTTTTCCTTCTTTCTATTTACGCTGCTGTGTAATTAAAATTACAACATATGCTTCACGGGCCTTTTTAATATATATACACATATATTAAAAATAAAACATACAATGTTAAAACAATATTAAAACCAACTATTAAAAATAAAATGATTAAGTGTAGAAATGATCTGATATAACATATAACATATATGGCTTATGGCATTATAACATTTGACTCGGTGATGTGATGTCGGGGGTGGACCTCACTTAAATCTTTTCATGACCCATGGACTTTGCTTGTCCTCTTCCTTTAACACTTCTAAAATATGCATGGAGTTGGAATTAATTCCAAAAATGGAAGATAACCCGATTGAACTCTTCTTACAATGGCTAAGAATGTTGGTTACTTTACGGGTTTATCCTTTTCCCCTTCTGTCTCAATTACGGATTCATTATTTGTGGACAACTTACTTGTATTTGGCAGGCTTTTTCGGAACCAATGGTTCTATTTACACTACGCCCTTCAATGTTTCAGAGCAACAACAAGACTGAACATCAACAAAGGTAAATCTCTCTTGATATTTGCATTTGGAAATATGAATGAAATAAACTTCATAGCAGATTTCTTGGGTGTTCAAACCAAAATTTTATCAGAGGGGTTCACCTATCTGGGGTTCAAGCTGAAAGCATGCAGATACAAGGAGGACTGGATATAGCTGGTAGATAAATTCAAGTGTAGGATCCACAAATGGTCGCACAGGTGGTTGTCTCTAGGTGGGCGGTATATTCTTATCCAAGTTGTTCTAATACAGTTTATAGTATACCGAGGGCATCTATTTTTCTTTCTTGCCCATACTGTGGATCGGATTAATGCCGTCATAGCAAATTTTTTATGGTTTGGAGATGCTATGAATAAGAATATTCACTTGTGTAAAATACAAAAAATTTCTATGCCAAAATACCATGGTGGATGGAGACTCCTTGACGTTCGCACCTTTGCTAATGCCTTGCTCATTAAATCATTTTGGAGAGCAATGACATCAAAGGGTATTTGAGCTACGATCATATTTCATAAATACATAAATGGGAACCCGCTGTCACAGATATACAAAGGTGTAGTTATCTTGGCTATTATGGAATCTTACATATGGAGGAGTTTCAGGAAGGCGATGCATCTGATAAAGGACAGATTAGTATGGAGATTCGGGAATGGTCACAACATTTTCTTGGGTTGTGATCGTATACTGGGTATTAGTGACCATAGGCTTCTGGATGACAGGATCATTCATAGACTAGCACATAGGGGCATCTTCAATCTGTCTCATTGATCTTGTGGTGGAAACAAGGGATCCCATGCTGGAAATTTGCTTCACAGATTGGCTTCCCAGAGGAGGACACACACATGGCATCTGTTCATTTCCACCCTAAGGGAAGGGGGACTGTGCCATAATCAGGATGGGGAAAGAATTGATTGGCTTCCCAGAGGAGGACACACACATGGCATCTGTTCATTTCCACCCTAAGGGAAGGGGGACTGTGCCATAATCAGGATGGGGACAATTTTTTTTGGAATGGGGTAATGATGGGGAAGGTCTGATCGTAAAGGAGGTGTATATGAGCATTATTCATATCCAATCAACTGATAATTCCCCATCCCCTTTCAGGAAATTCTGGAGTTGGAAAATTCCCCTTAAGATTCTATTATTTTATTGGTTGGCATGGAAAGGACACATCTTGACCTAGGATAAACTTATGAAGCGTAGCTTCTGTGGTCCGGGATGGTGCTCATTCTGCCACAAACAGGAGGAATCAACTGCTCATATTTTTCTATTTTGTAAGTTTACATGCACAATATGGCCTTTATTCTCTCGTTATCACATAGGCTTGGGTTGGAGTCTAGAAAGCTTCAGTAATACTCTGGAAGATTGGGGAGCTTTGAAAGGGAAATATAAATCATTGCTGTTCTTTTTTATGTGGGAGATTTGGCTGGCTCGGAACCGTTGCATTTTCAAGGGAGAATCTGCTAATATTGCCCGCATTTATGGTGCGATCATGGTCTGGATGGATGATCTGCCACACCATGCATCTCCTACAAGGGACATGTCTAAACGCCTTCGGCTGCATCCCATTACTTTGCCGGCAATATTTTTTATGGGGCACAACAAGATGGACGCTGCGAATGTGGGGCATGGATCAAACTGGAGAATATGGATCCATATCAGATGTTTTGGAATGGAGGGGTAGGTACCAACTGTAAAGCGGAGCTAATGGCATATGGAGTGGTTTGTGGGTTGCCTATAATTTAGGCATACAATCTACTAATATATATGGGGGATGGTTTGTGGGTTGCCTATAATTTAGGCATACAATCTACTAATATATATGGGGATGCAAAATCTATCATAGATGGGATAGGAGGAAAATCAATCTTTAATCCTTTGGGGTTGCAGGGATGGATTTCTCTTGTAAATCATATGCTCCAAGTACTCAATGATCCACCATTGTGGCATATACAGAGAAAGCAACACCAGAGTTGACTGCCTATCTAAAAGGGGTCTCCTTGCTCCCATTGGCAATATCAACATTTCATATCACAAAGGGGGAATCTGCTCAACGAATTTGAAGTTCCTTTGTCGTGACCCTCAACATTGACTGTTGGGCATATGTATACTGTCATCTGATCCTTTCTCAACATGCACTGTATAAATATTTTGATGGGCTTTGCTCATTTTGAACAGTGGTTATGATACTTTACACGATCATGCATATGGTCATTACATAGGCGTGCGTGACGGACGAGCCCCGGGACACCAGCAAGCGAGCCGGTTACACCACTGGTTATTATGATAGTTCTCTCTACATGCAATACTATTTTGTTTTTGATGTGGCTGGATTATCATTAGAGGTTGCACGGGATCACTCTGTTTATATCGATTATATGTATCTGCTTCACATATCCTTTTGTTATGACCTGTTATGTATTTTAGAGATATGGCAATCGTTCTCTGGTCATTAAGTAGATTACCATGATGTCGTGGAATGGTAAATTGTAATGGACAATTATTGGCTCTGATATTAATTCACTCTATATGATGATGCTATCATAGATCATGTATTGATTATATATAATATAATACAACATTTTTTTTTCCAAAAAAAAAGGTTCGAGATGATAGCTCGAAAACTAGCAAGGATTGACCAACATCTCGACATTGAACAACATCTCGAGATTCCTCCAGTAGCTGCTAGACCCTCAGTAGACTCAACAACCCCTATCTCAGTACTAAGCTCAGATTTGGAACCACTTCCTCGATTATGTGATGGGTTGTGTTTATAGTTTTCCTTTGGTAGCTAATTTTGATTATGGCCAGATAAGTCAATATCGTAGCATAGGTCTGTTTGATTCAACTATGTTAGTTTTTGTTTCTCTTATATCTCTTGGGAGGGAGGTTCAATTTTGGTTATGGTCCAGTCTCCCATGTCAGAGATTGGTGGTTTGACTTATGTCAATTTTTTAATGTAATTTCTTGCTTTTAAAGCAATAGAATTCACTTAACAAAAAGAAAAAAATGTGTTTCCTTACAATGTTATATTTGTTGGCACAAACAATCCATCTTGCCAGTCCATGACTATTTATGAGCTTATTGCAATGTTTTCAGTCTTCCAATTTGATTATTAATTGAGAGGAGTTCTAATAATTTGGTTGAGGTGTTTTTTGCTTATGCTGACATAAAATTTTCAATTCTTATGTAAAAACAATTTAGAACCATTCAAAATCAAGATACTAACAAAATGAAAGATGGATAATGACATAGAAAGTTTGAGAAAACCAAAGTTCAAAATTGTTAAAGACCACTGCAAACTTCTTTTAAGCTACATTTTCTACCATTTAATCCATTTGAAACAGAGCAAGTAATTCGTTGATTGCCTCCATTTGATCCCAAATCAAAGAGTTATGTGGGGAGATGGAGATTTTGTAAGGCTCACTAACCATACGAATATGTGTAATTTTCTTCATAAATATTTAACATAAAAGGTAACTACAAAGTGATATTTTTCAATGATATGTTTTATATCTTAGGATGCTATTGAGCTTAAAGGCTCATTCTACAACAAAGTATGAGAGGATGTGTAAGTTTGTCTCTATGTTCGTTACCTTTTAAAATAAAATAAAAATTAAAACTTTTGTTCTAAATAGAAAAATAATATGGGCTATAATAAAAAAAACTAATATATTATAAAGTAATTAGAAGTAAAAAAAATGTGTAAGTAAGATGTTTAAATCTTATAATTTGGTTATTGATAAAATATTTTAATACAAATTAATATTGACATATTTTTAAAAATATGTTAATAATAAAAAACCATTTTAATGTGTCATAAAATGTCTAGGTGTACATGTTATGTAAAATATTTTAATGTTAATTTCCTATACATTATATATCATTTTAAATTATGTATATATTATGAAAAAAAACAAGTTTTTATGGTCAGTTCATTTATTTGGTCCTATATATACTCTATTTAGCATTCAAGAATACAATTTGAACAATGCAAAATAACATATTGTATATTACACTTTAAAAAAAACTACACATGAAGAAATTTGATCTCTCTAGACTCATGTTAAATCGGTACTTGAGATGATTTTATAATTCAACTCCAATTAAATTACAAATACATACTCTGTTTACATAATATTCTGCTATACTTATATTTTTTCATTTTTATAAATAAACAAATTTTCTTTTTCTATTAAATATATATATATAACCAAATGTGAAATGAATGATTTTTTTTTCATTTTTATAAATAATATATAAACAAACACTTCCATTGCAATTTTATGTTTCCATTTTCATATATGACAGGTATATAAGCAATGTTTTCATTTTCAGATATATCATGTATATAAGCCATAATGAAAAAATACAAGTAAAATGGAGAGTTTTTTTATTTTTATTTTTATTTTAATAAAAAAACTATATAATAGATTTTTTTACCTAGGTAAAAACAATTCAAAAGAGACACATTAGTGAAATGGAAGAGAATTTTTCACAATAATAATTTATATATAAATAATCTCAAAAACGACACATGAATGAAGTCAAAGAGGAAAACACATACATGTGAAAGATTTTTGGTTGAATTTTCAAGGCATCCAGAGGAGACACATAAGTGAAACCCCACCGGAAGTCTTGTGAAATAGAAGAAAACAAATACATGTAAATCCTTACTAACCAAGATGAGGAACACACATACCTGTAAGTCCTTACTAACCCAGATCGGTGAAATGGAGGATTTTTTCAATTTTATAAATAACCTATATATAAATCATCTAGAAGAGACACATAAGCGAGATATTTGAAGAGAGATATTTGAAGAAAACGCATACATTTAATTCTGTAAAGGAGAAGATTTTGGTTGAATTTCTTGTAATCTGTAAAGGAGAGTTTTTTGGTTGAATTTTCTTTGTAAATCGGTAAAGGAGAGGGTTTTGGTTGAAATTTCAAAGCACCCAGAAGAGACATATAAGTGAAAAATAAAGGAGAGGTTTTTGGTTTAATTTTCTTTGTAAAACGGTGAAGGAGAGGGTTTTGGTTGAAATTTCAAAGCACCCAGAAGAGACATATAAGTGAAAAACCTGCAAGTCTTGCACTCTTGTGAAATAGAAGAAAACAAATACCTGTAAATCCTTACTAACCAAGATGAGGAAAACAGATACCTGTAAGCGCTTACTAACAAATATCGATGAAATAGAGGAGGAAAAACCTGGGTCTTCTGAAATAGAAGAAAACAAATACCTCTAAATCATTACTAACAAAGATGAGAAAAACAGACACCTGTAAGATGTGTTTTGCTAAATATAACCAAAAAATTCAACATACGCTAGAAGGAGGGCTTGAACCTCCGACCTTGTGGTTAACAGCCACACGCTCTAACCAACTGAGCTATTCCAGCAATGACAACCGCTTGGTATACGTACCTCTAGTCACTGGCATCTTGATTCAGACAATGTTCACTCATATCATGATGAAGTTATACTTTGATCTTAATCATGAAGTAGGCTCGCAGTTTTTATTCTTTCTGTGGACTGGCAGTTATCAGATTTCAAAATGTCCATTAAAATGAAAAGACAAAATGCACTTGTTTATTCACCTCAAAACGAATCGCATTAAGGTGTCTCTGTCCAGTTATTAATGAATATGGACTGCGACACACGAGACAGACAAACAAGTAAAACATTATCGAAACTTAAAGCTAAAGCCATTTCAGATATAGAGCCAAAGTTTCGATCCTTAGACCTGTGGGGTATGAAAACGCTTACGCTGAGCCGCTTTGATAACATAAACACTTGTAAATTTTGCAGAATTTACAAGATTGATAATTCAGTCGTTCACTTCTCCACCCTAGGTAAGAGTTATATCCAACTTGTTCATTGATTATGAAAAGAATAAAAATATTAGTTATAAAGTCATCAATCCGTTGTCGTCTAGTCCGGTTAGGATACCTGGTTTTCACCCAGGCGACCCGGGTTCAAATCCCGGCAACGGAAGAGTAGCTTACTCTTTTGAGGAATGGGAGTTGCTATCCAGTTGTAGTTCAATTTGTTGTTTTTTTTTTAGATCGCTGGTGAGAGTTTCCTGAGCAAGGCCCGGGTTCAAATCCAACTGGCTGCCACTATAAACCTAGGCTAGGTGCAACAGCCTGCAAGCCGCACACAATAGCAATTAACTTATGCCTCAACAAGAGCCGAGACGTCCACTATGGGGTTGCCTACTCTTCTAGCCAAGACACAACAGGCGACAATCTCCACAGGGTGATACTTTTGGCTTCAAACTTTTAAGTAAGGGCTACTGCAGTAACAACTGGATATAGAGGTCCACAGAAAATATGAAGCAACACACAAGCAATTTGCTTTCAAAGTAAAGGGCTAAATATAACTTCAGTGACATGTTTTCTTGGTGAATTTGTTCATCAGACATGTTGATGAAGGTAGCGATCGATTCAACTTCATGACTTTTGCATTTATGACCCCTGCCAAGTTTGTTTTGTTGCAACACGTTTCCCTGCAATTTTATTATTCATCTCGTTAAACGCTGTTGGCAACGTCATCGTATCAGTGTTTCTTGGACTGGTGATAGCCTCTAGAAATGGTGTACTACATGGCAATTGTAAAAACTTTGGTAGGCATCTAGAGGTTTGAACCTGGCACAATTATAGTTGAATCTAACACTTCATTTTAAATGAGTAAAAATTTGTTTAGTTTTATTTCCAAAAACACTAAAATAAAAAAATAAAATAATTAAACAAAATCTTATTATATCCAAAAAAATTTCAAACTTTTTTAATTTAAAAAAATTATATATCATATGCAAAGTCCAAGAAATAGTATACATCTGCGTTGGAAATTGTAAAATGTTTGAATTATGTACGAGATAAAACTTTAGTTTGAGGGAATAACTAGCAATTGCACCCACATGTTGCAAAAGAAACGCTGTAAAGCAGTAGCATAAAAAATAATAGCCCACAATAAAGAGAATGTGATATGTTATGCAATTTAATTGAATATTTAAATTATAAATATCAATTATTTTATTTTATTTTAAGTATATCACCATAGAATTCATGCAAAGTAGCATAAAAAAGAATAGCCTGCAATAAAGAGGATGTGATATGTTATGCAATTTAATTGAATATTTAAATTATAGATATTCAATTATTTTATTTTATTTTAAGTATATGACCATAGAGTTCATGCAATCATCATCATGTTGAGAGTAGATCATGGTGTACTCTAATGATATTCATTTTTTATCTACCAAAAACATATTATATCCTATCTATAAATCTTCAACACCTTAATGTAAAAAATTAAGATACTAAATAGACAATTAAAAAAAAAATCAATCAAATTTATTTTAATGGAAAATATTGTTATTATAAATTATTAAATCTATATAATTTGAATCTCATATAATTTTAAACTAAAACCTACCAAAATAAGATAGTAAACATTTACAAAAATGAGTTGGACAAGATCATACTCACTAAGAAATGAAAAAATAGCAAGAGAACATGGATTGAACCATGTGAATAACCACTCTAAGGGATTCTTAAACTACAACCTGCAAAATAGAGTTCATGCAATCATCATCATGTTGAGAGTAGATCATGGTGTACTATAATGATATTCATTTGTTATCTACCAAAACCATATTATATCCTATCTATAAACCTTCAAATACATTAATATAAAAAATTAAGATACTAAATAGACAATTAAAAAAAAAATCAATCAAATTTATTTTGATGGAAAAGATTGTAATTATAAATTATTAAATCTATATAATTTGAATATCATATAATTTTAAACTAAAACCTACCAAAATAAGATAGTAAACATTTACAAAAATGAGTTGGACAAGATCATACTCACTAAGAAATGAAAAATATGTAAGAGAACATGGATTGAACCATGTGAATGACCACTCTAAGGGATTGCTCTAAACTACAACCTACCAAAATAGAGTTCATGCAATCATCATCATGTTGAGAGTAGATCATGGTGTACTATAATGATATTCATTTCTTATCTACCAAAACCATATTATATCCTATCTATAAACCTTCAAATACATTAATATAAAAAATTAAAATACTAAATAGACAATTAAAAAAAAATCAATCAAATTTATTTTAATGGAAAATATTGTAATTATAAATTATTAAATCTATATAATTTGAATATCATATAATTTTAAACTAAAACCTACCAAAATAAGATAGTAAACATTTACAAAAATGAGTTGGACAAGATCATATTCACTAAGAAATGAAAAATATGTAAGAGAACATGGATTGAACAATGTGAATAACCACTCTAAGGGATTGCTCTAAACTACAACCTACCAAAATAAAAAATAATAAATGTTTCATATTTCTTTGAAGAGGTAAGAAACTATATCCTTGAAATAGAAACTATATTTTTTAAACTTCAAGAGACACTATATCATTGAAACTCCCTCTATCAAAATAGGACCATAAAACCGTATTTGATGAATTTCTCTAAACTACAATCTACCAAAATCAGAAATAATAAATGTTTAAGATTTTTCTGAAGAGATGAGAAACTATACCCTTATTCCAAAGTGCTTTTAAATTTGACTAAACTTCATATAATCTTAATGATAATAATTTATTAATAGAGCCAAACTCAACTTAACCACCAATTTTTTTATTATACATATTTAACTATTTAAAATTACAAATTTTCCAAATAATAATCAAATGGTAACAAAATCCAAAAAAATATTTAAAAATATTAATACTTCTACCAAATGTCCTGGCCCAAATCTGCGTTTTGTCTGGCATTAACATTCAGAGGGAAGAAAAAATCCTTCCCATGAAAGATCTTGCACAACTGTAGATATGAAAGATCTTGCACACTTGTAGATTGTGTAGAGTTGAAATTGGACATAACTGTAGATTTGTGTAGAGTTGAAATTAGTTTATTCCAGAAGAAGATGATGTGCAGTACTTTTTTTCAATTCAAATTATTTTTTTAATGACGTAGAGATGATGTGCAGTGGTTTTTTTAATTCAAATTATTTTATTTTTCTTTGTTTTAGATAGATATGTAGCTATATTTTTAGACATATTACAATATTTTTAATCATGGTTTTCATATTATTGAAAATAACAGCTATTCTACTCAATCATTATCATAAACAGATTACAACTTTTATAAATGTAAAGTTTTTTTATCAATGACAAAGATCTTACTTTTGCAATAGAGATAACCTCTCAAAAAATTATCATAGTTAAATCCTACCCTTGGAATAGAGATAATCTCTAAAAAGAATTATCATAAATGATTTTTCATAATCATTCACCTTTTCAGACTATCCTCACGAACTCTAGATACTGTTTCAATTTTACAAATAGACTTATATTTCGAAAGAACATGCTCTGTGAAATGATCCCGCGTGATTATAAATATCAAATATCTTTAGCAGGAAAAGTTATTTGCAGCCCACTTGAAAAAGATAGCGCGCTTAGATGTACCAACTATTTTGAATTTAAAGTTTTTGTGAACAGAGTATTATGTTTCTTTGACATGTAGAACGGAATGGGTCTAATTCAAATGAGAAACTGCAATAAGGTAGGACTGCGGTGATCTCCCATCAATGTCCAGATATCTTTTGTGCATTCAGCCACTTCGTTTTCGGAATATATATACGAGTGGAAATGCCTTCTTTGTGATAAACTGTCTGTTTCAATGTGAAACAAGGTTTAAAGAGGCAATTATTTCTAGCATTGACGGATATATACAGACATCTATGTAGGATGTTATGCTATTTGATTTCCTTAATGGATAATTTCTTATCCAATAAAAGATGCAGAGCATTGGGTATCAAAAAATAATGGAATGCTTACAAATCAGTTCTTTAATTTTATTAAAACCTTTTTTATTTACAGTTTCTTAGAACGGTTTGCAATAGTTTATTTATTTTTCAATTCAGAAAACATCTTAATTTATAATCACATAAATACATAAATTAAACCTACATAGTTTATTTTTTAGAAAATAAAATTATTATTATTAGATTTAATTAATGAAAAAAAATATTCTTTAATATTTTAAAGAATATATATATATTTTTTAATTTAAAAATAAACTCTTTTATTTATTTATATATATTTATATTAATAGAATAAATGAGTGTCCATAGTTAGGTGTTCTTCGCCATTGACCATAAATCAACTTAATAAACTCTAAATAAGAATTATATTAACAAACAAGGGTTTTTTCCAAGTCTCATGCTGATGGCGATTACCAAAAGTTACAGATATTACAGTAACTGGATGGCGCATTAATAATATCTTCAAATGCTAACATAAGTATGGTCGTGAGCCTTCTTAATTAAATTACAAAATTTAGATGATACAGACTGCATTTGAATCATAACTCCATTAAAAGTCAAAATCGAACACGTAAACTTAAGCAGAAGGAGAATTAAATTTGAAATCCTAACCAAATTTTAAAATGCGGCTTGGCAAACCATAAGAGCTGGAACATTAGAACCTGGAAATCTAATAAATCTTGTAGCAGGTGGTCCTTCAAAAGCTAGAGGGGATAGCTCACTTGCTATTACCAAATAAATTCTACCATTAATTCAGTAAATAAATCGAGAGAAAACTTTTTAGGAAAGGAAAATAGAAGAAGGAGACCGATAACTTATTTCACACTTGATGCGGTGGGATAACACTAAATAAATACGAAAGTTTGTGCAGTGATTAAGAAGTTAGCAAAAAACCAGTAATTCACAGAGTTGAATTATAAGCATACGCATTGTCGTGCTCGAACGCCACAACCGTCCGTCAGCAAGAAGAGAACAATAGACTGGTATCTGTATCTCCGAATACATTTCAGACTCGTATACAGAAATCTTTTCTTGATTGCGTTACGCGTAGAAGGTTTTAGCAGGAGATTCCATAAATTAGTTCATCCAGCCGGTCATCAAGATTTTACCCTCTCAACTTTGCATAGAGATCAGCGTTCTAACCATAATCGCCCGAAATTTGCAGAGGTACCAATCTGCGAAAGCGAAAAAAACTTCGGGGACATTTCCTGACCCTTTTCCAATTTGATGAAGAATCTAAAACTGTTTTCTGTAACTGATTAATAACAAATTTCAATCGAAAGGTCAATATTATTTGAATCGTCTAACATTTAAATCAAAGGTACAAAATGATATAGGTGGCAATTGAGGTAAGTTGTTTTCAATAGAAACACATTTCTGACGTAATTAATATGTTTGAATTATGTATATATAAAACTTTGGTCAAGGGAAAATATGAAGGTGAAGAGTTGAGGGAGCGAGGTTCAAGGCAGTAAACCAGTAAACCCTAGTTGTCTCGACTCCATTTCGTGCCTCTATCACATTTCCATCATGCTGTCCAAATCTATGTAAGTGTTGCTCCAGGTTTCGTTGTGACACTACCAATTGACCACCATGGCTCATTTGTCCGGGTCTCTCTTGGTGTTGCCATTGCCTGGCTCTTGGGTGAAGAGTCAAGGGGTAGGAGGGTGGAGTAGTCTTTGGAAGCTTAGACCTTTGTTTTGTGCCTTTTGAAGCTGGGGTTGTTTTTCACCATCTTCCAAAGGGATTCTTTATGTGGTGGTTGGGTGTTTTTCTTCTTTACAGAGCGGGTCCGATTTAGGTTCTTCACTGGAGTGTTTTGGAATGCCTTTTCTTGCCACTCTTGTTTCTCTTTCCGGTGCTGCTAAGATTTTGGCGGTTTTTCTATTTGATTTTTGCGGCTCATCCCTTTTTTGTGAGGCCTATTTTTGGGTCTCTCTTTTCAGATAACCAAGCGGCTTGTGTCCGAATTTTTTCTTATGTTCTTCTATTTGTTGGGTCTTACTGCCCATTTTTAGTTGTCTTTCATGGCGAGGGTTTTATCTTGCCCAGTCTATTCCAGTGTTGGATCATTTTTTTGTTGTTATTCTGCCCCTTTTTAGGTCTTATGCGGGCTTGCATGCCCTGCCTGATATTGGTTTCCTTTTGAGGGGTTCCTTATGGTGCTTTTTCATGGGGTTTTTCTGTGGGCCTATATTCCATGTGTAAGGTTATTATAACAACCTTCTAGAACAGGATTGCATCGCACACCATGCATCTATAGAATGATTTTTTTTCATTAATAAATATTATTGTTTTTTTTCACCAAAAAAACAAAAAACTTGGTTGAATTTATTTTTCGGAAATATTTTTGAAACCAAATTAGGGAACCAACATGGTTTGTCAATAGAGCTGAAAATATTCCTATAGCGAAATTTTCCTCACCCACCAAATCATATGGTTGTAGCATTGGTAGAAAAAAGGTCTAATTAGCTATTTAAGAATCTGGTGACCCCCCTAAAATTGACATCTTGAATCCAAAATAATTAGCAAACTCTAATCAAAGGACAAATGACTTAGTATTTATGTGACAAGGGGTTTTATGCCTTTTTTGTTTGAAACAAAGGAAGATAAATACTTAATCTTCAAGAATGATCCATTATTTTTGGGATCTCAAGGGATGTACTTGAATAGTTGCACTCTAGACTCAAACCCCAAGAACCTTGTGTGCTCAACAATCTCAATATGGGTGTGCCTTCCCCACATGTCGCTTTATTAATGAGGGGGTGACTCTCTCAAAAGCATAAGTAATGCTTTCAGGAGATACATGAACAAGGAAAAACCCATTCATTGTCCAACATTTTTTTGTAAGTAGTGATTGATTCATTTTTTTTTTTTAACTTACATATATTGCTTCTTGCAAATTTGTTATAATGTAACACAATTAGAGATTAATGTTCCCAAACTATTCATTTATGGGTCTAGTTAAATTATGATGGCAAAGGTTGTGCATTGCCATCTCTTGTGTTTGTGGGAGATGAGGATGCCTAAGTGAGGAGGTTTTGTGACTGCAAGGAAGACATAACTTGAGTGAATCTAATTAAAGAAAATCATGTTACACACTAGTTGGAATCATGAGTGCATTATAAATATTGAGTGTTCGCAAAAATAATGTGCTAAGTCTTGTCCATGACACCTATATGAAGTAGATACATCATATACATAAGTATTGGATTGGATTACATACTTTATATATTGTTATGAATATGTGTGTGTGCGGGGGGAGGGAGGGGGTGGTAGAGGGTGGTTAAAATTCATAAATTGGAATTCATATTGAAGAAATACTTAATACATAGAAATGACAATGATATGCATATTCACATTGATTATTGTTGTAGCCATATAATGAAATGATAAACATTTTGAAATATACAAACATAATGAAGAGGAAGACATTGCAAGTATAGCTGAAAAATAAAGATATAAACATTGTTATAATGAAAGAACATAGAGAATGGTTTTATTCAAAGGGGAAGGGGATGTAATGTCATGGTTTCAACCCTTTGAAATGATATGAACATGATCTTGTTTATTTTAAATGTTTTTTCATAATTATTTTCTTGCTATGGCTTATTTACACTATGAGGTAGACATACCATGGTAATTTTGAATATTTTTAAACATTGATATTTTGTAGTTAATAAAAGAACCAAGAATAATCATGAGCCCCTAAAGGGGATATGATACCACAAATGGGGAAAGATGAAGAGGTCTAAAAGAATTTTACATTCGTAGAATCCTATCTCATTTTTCTACTCATATTGTCATTAATCTTCACTCTATTGATCGTAGACTATAGTCCAAATGGGATATAAGAGGAGTAGATGAAACCAAGCCACCACCTTCTACATTGTGGGAAATTCCCCCACACCCCCCCCCCCCACACCAACCAAAAATATGTTTTTAGACTCTTGTTGGTCGTATTTTGCTCATTCAAAGAAGAGAAAACTCAAATGGAAAGGGAGAGCCCATTTTTTGGAGAGGAAAAGGGAGATTTTTCTTGGAAAAGGAGGGCTTCCAGACTGAATGATGGAACAACCATGAAAGAAATCCATGAGAACCTTGAGAAGAGCCAAGAACTAAGAAAAAATTTAAGTTAATGGACAATAGCTTGGACCTTCCTATGCACACACTTAATAACACTAAAGGAGGAAATTTTGAGGAACTATTGAGAAAAAAAGGAAGAATTTTCCTTGTGCTGTGTGGGACATGTATTATGGGTGCCAAATAATTGTTTAATTTCAAGAACTTAGTAGTGATATACTTGGTTATTATTCTTATTGTTCCTAAGATGCAGATATTTCCTTAAGAAATTTGTGTTATCCGTATTTATACTTGTTCCAAACTTATGCAGGAACGCAATAAAATAAATAAATACACATAAATGCAGAGATGCAGCAAAAATAAGACGTCATTTCATTAATATCACATAACTGAAATATGCTTACAGACAGAATGGAAATAAACTAGCTAGGGCGCTGGTAGCTTATCTCTAAGAAGAGATGTGGGGGAAGCAGGCCTCTTAACTGTGTTACAATGAGGCTCGAAGGCCTATTTATTATTGAGAAACAATGCAAAACCCTAAACATCAAAAAACCTAACCCTAGGAGATGAAATGCCAAACTATGGGCCCCGTTAGGGTAAATTGGTACATCAATTTCTCGAGGTCGTAACTTTGGCATACGATCTCTATTTGATGCACATGATACCTTGTTATAAATATCTATCCGAGGAATACAACTGTTGATAGAAAATATCAAGTCAAAGGCTCATATCCACTTGGATATCTCTTTCCCAAAAAACATCATTTAGGGCCTCAAAATGGCTTCAGAAGTTCAGGACCCAAATAACTGCCAAAAATAGTAACTTGTGCTACAATTAAGGAAACTGAAAAAATTGAAAGAAAAAATGGTGGGGGTCCAAGTGGAATAGGAGGTGGTCACCAATATCCACCTGGATCATTCCTCCCCCCTTACGAAGCAATGGTCCCCATTGCGTTGAGTTCCTCCATGAGATGAAGAAACTTTTGTTGAACTTGGTCCCTCGTGAGCCACTTGCCCTGGTAAAGGAGTTGGTCTGCTTTCAAAACTCGATGTAGTTGGATCCTCTACTGGAAGGTGTTTTTGATATGTGTGTCCATGATCGGATCAGTTGTGGCTTGTTCCATGTAGTCTGGGTTTAACTCTGTTGGTGTGAATTGTTATGCCATGTCGAATGTGTTCAGTAGAGTTGGAAAGTAGGGTTGAAGACAATCCACATTGAAAATTGGGTGCAGAACAAGGAATGGTGGAATACTAAGCTTGATGGAATTGTCCCCTACAACCTTGGTGATTATGTATGGCCCATATCGGAGTGGGCGAAGCTTGCGGTGGGGTCCAGCGAGGCACTCCTTCTGCAAATGTAGCCACACTTTTTCGCCCACCTGGAAGTTATGTGGTACCTGATGCTGATCATGTCACAGTTTTTACTTAGCATTGGCTTTGTCCAATATGTCATGAACCTGTTGGTGGATGTGTTGAATGCGCTCAATGAAGTTGTTCACCTTGTCAGCTTTAGACTGCACATGAGCCGAATCGGCTTGAGTAGCTGCAAATGACATGGCTACGTCAATGAGACATAGTGGCTGGAATCCCAAGCCCACTTGAAAGGGGTTGTAGCCGGTTGAGATGTGGAGGGCCTGATTATAGTTGTATTTTACATTGGGGAGGCTCTCATCCCATGTGTGTGGATGCTTTGAGTTGTACATGTGCAGAATGCGTACGATCATCCTGTTGATGACCTCTGTCTATCCATCAGTTTGGGGATGGAAAGTTGTGGACTTGGTGAGCTTGGTGTCCAGCATTGACCGGAGGCTGGACAAAAATGTACTGAGGAAACTTTTGTCCCGATCTGACATGATAGACTATGGGATCCCAAAGTGTACCCACATTCATTCAAAGAAGATTTTAGCAGTGGCTTCTGTTGTGATGTTCTTCTTGCAGACCTCCATAAACGCCATCTTTGAGAATCTGTCGAAGACCATGAAAACACAGTCGTTGCCATGCTTAGTAGAAGAAAGGCTCGACATGTAATCCATGGAGATGGATTCCTAAGATCGAATAGGGGTAGGAAGCAGAGTATAGAGGCCTTGCTTCTTGATGGTAGGTTTGGCAATGGCGTATACAATGCAGGATCTGATGTATTTCCCGATATCCTGTCAAAATTTCGGCATATAGAAATACTTCTGCAATACTTCCACTGTTTTCTCGACCCCGAAATGCCCAACGACTTGATTGTAGTACGCTTCCCAAATCATCTTGGTGCGCTTGCTTGAAGGAACACAAATGTGTCCCAGGTGACATAACAGTGCATCATGGAGGTGAAAATTTGGAACTTGGTTACCCTCCAAGAGTGTCTTGTATGTGTGGCTGAAGACTGGATCACTTTTATAGAGAAGCGTCCAATCATAAGTATAGTTCCCACAAGAGTTGATCACGGTAGTTAGCGCTAGGGTCGGTGGTCATCTGAGGCAATCTGCAACATTATTGGTGTTTCCCTTCTTGTACTTGATGTTCAAATGAAATTGTTGCAGATATGTGGACCAATTCTAATGGCAATCGTTCTGCAACTTCCCTTGTGTCTATATGAACTGCAGCGGTCAGTGGTCTATGTGGATGGCTGCTGTTATAGGTCAATTTTGGCATCATCCCCCATGACCTGGTCAAACAGGACATCATCCGTAGGACCAATGAAATAGGGTCTATCATCCCTTTATATTTCAGTTGCTATATGCCCTAAGAGAAGAAAAATTCATTCATGGCTTCTATTATGATATTTCCAAGGTTTGAAATATATTTTATATCACTTATTGGATCACCAACGCAACCCCTAAAGGGACTAACTGTGTTGCAGTGCCAAATCGTCCATTCAAGGGTCCACTGCAGTGCACTTCCCAACATTCAAGAGTGCGTTTAGTTGGTCACCTCGGAGCGGAATTCTCATTGTTCCGGGAATCTCCACATGGCCAGTGCCTTCTAGAAGAGTCAATATGTGTCAAAATTTGAATCCAAGTGTCCATCTAACACCTCTGAACTTGGGAACATGTCTTGCCTATTATTAGAAATTCATTCATTGAGAAACTACCATCAGTTTCCCTATAAATTGAGCACTCGTTCTAGTGCTAGAGAAGGAAGAAATTTGTTAAAGTTATGCTGTTGGATTCTCATTTGAGAGAGTGAAAGTACTGATATGTTTTTGGTATGATGTTGGATGTGATAAGGCTAGAATGAAGCTAGAGCTAGTTGGCAAAAAATCGATCCATTAGTTGTAACCTCCCTCTTCTACTCTTTAATAAAGATTACTGTTCATTTTCCCATACATATGTCTCTATTTCTTATGCAATGGATTCTTGAATGATGTATGTATTTCATATATTATCGATTTGATTAAGTAAGATAAGTAGATATCTGTATATTACATGTTGTTTTTTTTTCTATGTTTGTGTTTGCAGGAATCAATCTGGTTTTTTGAGTTGGATTGAGAGTGACGAAAACAACGATAGAAGGAGAAGGAGAAGCGATTAAATCAAAAGTAGGCTCTTTCACCATTCTGTATATCTTCCTGTATTATAGAAAGTGATAGTAATTCTTTACTCTGTTGTTCTAAGTGACTAGCACCACACTTAGGGAATTTGGTTTATTCGTAGATCACAATTCCGCATAACAACCATTTCCTTCCCCAAAATGTGATGCTTCCATTGTCGACAAGCCTGCACAATGGAATAAATCTCTTTGTCACAAGCGGGATACTTCTAGACTGTGTCAGAGAGTGTCTCACTATGATATGCCACTAGATGCCCCTTTTCAATAATAAATTCCCCAATAGTGTAGTCAGAGGCATTTATCTTGATCCCAAATGGTTGTTTCAAGTCTGGTAATGTGAGCACTCGGGAAGAGTAGAGGCGATGTTTCAACTCTCCAAATGCGTTCTGTTGATATTCATACCAAAATAAATTTTCTTTCGCTCCTCCCTTAGTGATTTGACTCAAGGGCCACGTGATATGAGAGAATCCCAACATGAACCTACGCTAGAAATCAGCAAGACCCAGAAATATGCGGAGCTCTGTTAAAGTGGTTGGGGCTGGCCAATCCCGAATGACTTGGATCTTGGTTGGATCCACATGCACCCCCCGCTCATCAATAATTTATCCCAAATACTGAACCGAGGTCATGCCAAAATTTCACTTCTCCAAATTGGCACACAACTTGTGTTGCCGCAGTGTTTGGAGGACCTATTGGATGTGGTGGAGGTGCTCTTCCTAAGTCTGGTTGAAGATTGGGATGTCATCCAAGTACACTACTACAAATAAGTTGGTGAATGGTCACAAGATGTCTTCCATCATCCTCATGAAGGTTGTAGGAGCATTTGCCAACCCAAAAGTCATGACCGTCCATTCGAACATTCCCTCCTTGGCTTTGAAGGTAGTCTTCCCCACATCGGAGGGTTCGATTGGTACCTGGTGATACCCGAACTTCAAATCGATCTTGCTGAAATATTTCCCCCCCTTGAGTTGGTCCAGAAGGTCATCAATCCGTGGGATCACGTACCTATTCTGGACAATGATATTTTTTAGCACCGGATATTCAATACAGAGTCTCCAAGTCCCATCCTTCTTCTACACCAACATGATCGGGCTCCCACAAGGCCATGAACTCATCCAGATGTGACCTTTTTGCAACAACTCCTGAATCTGGCTCTTGATATCATCGTTCTCCATAACTGAGCGTCGATATATTGGTCCATTTGGAAGTGGCGCACCTGGGGTCAGATCGATGGGGTGCTTGACCTAGCAGTGCAGAGGCACCCTTGTGGGTGAGGTGAAGATGTCCTCGTACTCCTCCACGGCCTTGTCCATTTTTTTTTGTCGTGCAAAGGAGCCCTGTCTGGAGGTCATGGCCATAGTATTATTCTTTCCCTAAGGTCAGATCATCAGGAAAATTAAATTCCCGGTTTTGGAAATGAGCTTCGTGCATTTCTTTGTAGTAACCAAAGAGATGGCAACAAGTGGAGCTACCTCCGGTATCCTATACAACTTATTTCCCAAAGTAAAAGTAACAATGCAAGGTCGGGAATCATACACAACATGTCACTTCCACAAGTACGGTTGGCATAATAATACTTCAAAAAGGGCTTGATGTTATAGAGAAGGAGAAACTATTGGCTGACGTGAAGATATCATCCTTTGTGAAGCCACCTGATGGTGTACGAATGTGGGTGTGTTTTGTTCGGAAAGCCCAAATGCTTCACGTCCTCTGCTAAAATGGGGTTCTTTTGGCTACCGCTGTCAACAATGAACTACAACAGGGAACCCTTTACTCACATATGGGAATGGAAGAGGCACTCCTCCTCCTTTGGCTCTTCCGGTTCCTCCTTCTGGATCTTTGTGGTGGAAATGGTGGTGTTGAGCTCCACATCGTTTCTTCCCTTTGTCACCCCCCTTGTTGACTTCTAATTTAGAGTCAGAGCATGCATCTGATTCAGAAGCCTTCAACTTATCCACTAGTGACTGCTTGGCCCGACACTCAATTGTGTTTTGTTGTGACACTCACTTTCCCATGTCCTTATTTGGCTTCACGGTGTTGTTATTTACTTGCGGACTTGGCAGGTTATCCTAGGATGCCCCACCTTAGCTTTTTCCTTTGTTTTTTGGTTTGGGGGAACCTTTCCCTTGCTTCTAATTCACAGATCCAAAGTCTCACTTCTTCTGTTTGAATTTTTGCTCAATGTTGGCATCATACTGGAATGTTGCACCAAGCTAGGAGATGTCGAGGAACTACATTTCCTCCTGAATGTATTGTGCAAACAACTAAGGTACTTCAGCACCAAATTTTTCTCTGAATATTTGATACCCATTTTTTTTGTGCAGGATATAGAACATATTCTTTAGCTCATGCACATCTTGATCCCTTTGCTGCTGCAGCATATTCCATTGTATGTATTTGTCCTCATAGATCCCCACAAGATAATATTGTTCCTTTATGGCATCTCAAAAATAATTCCAAGGGGATGTGGCTGAAAATAGATAGGGTTCCCTCTCATCCTTTTGCTCATAGTAGGTTTCTCACTAATCCTTGACATGGGGGGCGTCTTTGAGGAGTGAAAACGTAATCTTTTCCCGTTTGTAAAAGTCATGAACCAAGATATACCCTTCTAGTAGATTCAACCATCTATCTACGACGTCTACATCTATTTGGCCCTAAAATATTGGAATTTCAAAGTTTACTTGTACCTTAAAAGGAGTTGCGCCTCTACAGTGGATGTTGGATGCAGATGCGCCACCGGTGGGAAGTCATTGAAGAATCTGGGAAAAGTTATCCATCATCGCGTTCCTTTGTTTCTTGAGGGCCTCCTCGAGAATTATTTTTATAAGATCTCCTGCTCTCTCATCTTTTTTTCGTCCCCCATGGGCGGTCGTCAGGGTTTGCGATTCCGATATTGCAAAGGTTCAACTAGATTGATCCCTAACTCCTTATACCCCGACCTCGTTGGGTACATGCAAAGAAGGATCAAGAAAGAGCAGACCGCTCTGATACCACTAATCCGGACTTATGCAGGAATGAAATAAAATACATAAATACACATAAATGTAGAGATGCAGTAGAAATAAGACTTCATTTCATTAATATCACATAACTGAAATATGCTTACAGAAAAAATGGAAATAAACTAGCAAGGGCGCTCATGGCTTATCTCTGAGAAGAGATGTGGTGGCTACAAGCCTCTGAATTGTATTACAATGAGGCTCGAAGGCCTATTTATTATTGAGAAACAATGGAAACCCTAAACATCCAAAAATATAACCCTAGGAGATGAAACACCAAACTATAGGCCCCATTGGGGTAAATTGGTACATCAATTTCTTTGGGTCGTAACTTTGGCATACGATCTTCGTTTGATGCACATGATACCTCATTAGAAAGATCTATCCGAGGACTAAAAATTCTAACCAAAAATATCACGTCAAAGACTCATATTTTCTTGGTTGTTTTCTTTCCCAAAAAACAATTTTTAGGGCCTCAAAATGGTTCTGGTAGTTTAGTACCCAAAAAACTGCGAAAAATGGTAACTTGTGCTACAATTAAGGAAAATGAAAAAATTGAAAGAAACAATGGCGGGGTTCCAAGTGGAATAGGCGGTTGGCCACCAATATCCACCTAGATTGTTCCTCCCCCCTTAGGAAGCAATGGTCCCTATTGGTTGAGTTCCTCCATGAGATGAGGAAACTTCTGTTGAACTTGGTCCCTGCTGAGCCACTTGCCCTAGTGAAGGAGTTGGCATGCTTTGACAACTCGATATAGTTGTATCCTCTGTTGGCGGAGTGTTGGCGAAAAGTCAGGTCTCGCGGGCAGACCCAGGTTCAAAGGGGTTGTGGCCAACAAGGGGTCCGGAGTAGTCTAGGAACACGCCGACATTTTCACCCTGCTCTGGGAGAGCAGTGTGTCTCACCCGAGGCGTGCCGCGACCACATGAATAAGGGGATGAGATCACTGGTAAGGAATAAATCCGCAACCAAAGAAAGAAAGTGCATCCATTACATATACCAAATTACACATGCATGATCTCTAATTAAGTATTCAGACAGTCGCAACTTAAAATTTTTAAAGCAGTGTAAACACATTAGAACACATGAACAACGTATTGAGACAACAATCCTTCCTTATATTATGCTTCTGGCCGCATACATGATTACATAGCTTTCTTCTCTGATAACTCACAGGTCAGATACAGATGGGTTTTAGAACAGAAGGGAAGAACTTAGAAAGTAGGAACCCATAGAAAGAACAGGTCCGATCCTTCTGCGGCTGCTCTGCGCATCCATTCAACCCTCAATAATAACAATAACCTCCAACCTCTTCTTCAGCCGGGTGATCACCCTTTTATTCACCCGCTCGTCGCGACTGGCGGCTTCTCTGTGTCTTCACTCTGGCTTTTCCCGACTTCTCTTCTGATGTCTGCATGTTCCTCTTTCTGTTTTCTGCTGTATTTCTTTCATCTGTACTTATCTCTATTCAATCTCCAGTTATCAATTGCTTCCGCGCCACCTTGGTAGCTTCGCAACTCCTGGTCGCTGCGGCGCGGTCGCGTTAGCTATTTGTATTTTTTCCGCAACTCAAAAAGAGTCCAAGTTCAAAATGTCTTGGCCGAAAATTCAAAACTTAAACAAAAACAAGGGCCCCAACAGGCCCCGACCACAATTCTTTGACTCGTCCGCGAGTCAATCACAAATGACAGTTTCTATTTCCATCCCGCTGCTGGCTTCCGCGCCCTGCTCTGCTGTTCCTTCTTCCGCCACCCTTTTCTGCTGTACTCCGCCACCTGCTAGTTCAAACAAGGGCCCCAACTCCGGGACCCGGCGGAGTGCTGAATCTCGAAGCTCTGTGAAGGTCGCCACTGCTTTTTGCCATTCCTGTATCAGCAAGTCGGCGTCCTGAGAGAGGCGGTTGGCGGCGGCTTCGTCAATGGGCGTCGGGGCAGCCCCGAACAGAGTGGCAAGCTGGGACTCGGCCTCGGCATCCAGCTGGTGCATAGCATCAGCATGGGTGCGAATGCCCGGACGAATCTCCCGGAGGACGTGCTTGGCCGCTGCTGATTCGGCCTCAGTCATCTGCATGTGAAGTTCCAGCTCGTCCGACTGCGCGTAGAGCTGATCCAACCTTGCAGGGTCCCTGGTCGCCCGAATTTCGTTGGAGATTTGTTGCAGCTGGGCAGTGATGGGCTGCGTCTTGACTGTTAGCGTGAGCGAGCATTCCTGTAGACTTCTCAGAAGGGCAGAAGCTGCGGCTGTAGAGGAATGCAGAGTGGCTTGCATACTGACTGCCTGTGTTTGTTTAGCAGTCACCTGTCCTGAATGGTTAGCGGGTGGATCTGGAAGGGTGGGCCGTGCGGCTAACGCCGCTTGTAACTCCTAGTTTTCCCTGCAAACAACAATAAAGACTTCCCTGAGCTTGTGAGCCTGTAGAGCGATGCTGTCCTCTTCTATGCGAGCAAGGATTGGGGCATGGCGAGCCCGTGCCTCCGGCCAGACGCTTGAGAGCGCCTGATTAACAATGTTGGCCTGCTCCTGGAGGTAGGTCTTCGCCTGCTGCAACTGATCGCGCTGTTCAGTAAGCGCCGTGATCTGATTCTGCTGCTCTGTGCACTTCCGCTGTAGCTCGTCGTGAATCTGCTCTGCTTTAAGGGCCGCCCGCTGAATGAGCAGGTACAACTGTGCTGGACTCAAATGTGCAGCATTTGGTGTGCTGGGTGCACCCTGGCCTGGCGCCTGTTCCTGCGAAGATTGGCCCATGGCCGCTGCTCGGCCTGAAATATCTGGAGGGTGGACCGGCGTCTGCTGTTGCACCGAAGTGGCCATATCAGGCTCTGGCCGGTCCTGCTGCGTGGTTTGCTCTGTAGAAGGGGCGGCTGAATCAGCCCCAACTGTGGCTTGCTGGACAGATATAGTTGGAAGAGAATCCCGGGATGTGGCTACAGGGTCAACAGGTGGTACCACGGCTGCAGTACTGGAGGTAACCTCCGCCCCGTGGTCACCACCAAAAAGTTCCCGGATCAAAGAATCGGACACAGTGGCTGAGGAATTGGACGGATTGGGGGAGGTGGCCTGGGGACGGCTGGTGGAGGGGGCGGTAGATGGAGTGAACAAGGTGTGAGGGAAACGAAGGTTGAGGAAATTTGCTGGATCAATCAGCGGTTCCTCCGGAATCAAAGTGGCTGTGGGCGGCGTGGCTGGTGGATCATCCTCCGTAAGATCCACCACGGGATCTGTGGCCGTAGGGCGGGCCCTCTTGGATGGAGGTGGGTCAACGGAATCAGGTTCGGGGCCCGGTTCACCCATTGTCGTGATGAGGGGGGTAGCATAAGTGAACAAGGGAGTGGGAATAGGGGAAGTGAGGGGAGTGGTGTTGGGAAGACCACGGGACCGATTAATACGAAACTCATTAAAAGAGGGAAATATAGGAGCACCACTGGAAACAACCTGAGTTACCACATTGAGGCGCCGCGCTTGGTCGTTGAAATGCTCGACGACGGGGACCAGCGATTCCGGCAGGTCCGTTGCGGTCCCAGCTGCGTCTGGTGCGGGCTCTGCCGCAACTTGTGACGACCCCCCTGTGCTGGTCGCGGCAGGCTGCTGTGCGGCCCTCATCCCCTCAAAATTGTAACGGATGACTCTGTCACTGACATGCTGAACAACCCCCGGCCACGCAGAGACCTCTCGGTGGAAAACATTATCATTCAGCTGGAAACGAAGGGGCGCCATATGAAAAGTGTGGTGCGGTACGCAAGTCGGCCGAATGAAAGTGTGGCTGTGGCTGACGCCAAACCACACTTGTTCACTATATGCATCCAGCAGGTGCCGAGGCACCCGTTGCTGGGACGTGAACACATCGACCATCATCCCATACCATTCTCGGAACGCTGCTGCGTTCACCTGCTTGCTGCTGGGGTCCCTGGACAACTGCCAGGGGGAATATCTCATTGCGAGCGGCTGGATCGCGGTGATCTCCGCCGGTGGCCGGATCGGGGGTAGATGCCATTTCCACATGGCGAATGCTAACAACAAGTACCCATATATGAAGCTGGTAGTCCGTCTGTAATTGTCTTCGCAAGCCGCGAAGAGTTCCTTCAACACAAACGCGCTCCAATTCAACCTGGCTCCCTGGACGCAGTGCTCGGCAATGGAAATTGTGTCCAGAGTGCACTCCCCATTTGTGTAATGGCGCATGGTCTTGCTAGCAATCAGGTAGCAAGCAAACCTGATTTGTGATACATTTATCAGATCAATCTTGGCACCTTTGCCACCCCCGCGAGTGCCATACTTGGTATAGAGGTCGGCCTCCGCCAACTTCCAGGCTCGCTTGGAGGATGTCTGGCCCGCAGAGGAGACATCGGAACCAGTCTGCGATAGCCCTGTAAGTCGATTGATGTCTGCTGCATGTATTGGAATTTCTTCGTTAAGCCACAGGGACCCGTTCTGCACCCGACTGAGGAGGAACCGGGTACATTGCAGAACTGGGCCGATGGTTCCAAAGACAGGAAGACTTCTCAAATTCATCAAAGTTGACTGCTGTAGACCCCGGAATTCTTCCCGCATTCGACTGTTAGAGCTGCTCCCGGGCGTGTACTGGTGTTCCATGAATACCTGCCAATGGAGGTGAGGAAACTCGGCCGGGTCGGACAAGTTAGCGTCCATGCAGGGTGTATTGTCGTACTTGCCGACCAGTGACTCTACCCGGTGAATTCTGCTATCTAATGCTGGTTCAGGAACTGAGAGAACAGCTCTCGGCATCTTGGCGCGTCTCTGATAGACTTGGACGATTTTTCTGTAACTTCCTGTGAGGTGCTGAGTACTCTGATACTGCGAATGCTCCGGAATCGCTACAACTTCCAAATTGAACGGGTCCGTCATCTTCGTGCTGATAGCCTTCATGCAAATTGGGCCAGCTGCTGGCACGCGCGGAGTTGATGAGACTCCATAACGGCAATTAATTCTTGCTATCTTTCTTGCCTGCGAGAATCGTGCGATCGATCGCAGGCCTGGGTGTACTCTGACAGTTGCTGACGGAATCATGGGGAGATGGGCGGACTCGACGGCGGAGGGAATTGTGGTTGATGGCGAATGATTACGGTATGATTACTATCCATTAAGAGAATTCATGACCAAATCTGAGCTTATCCTACGGACTGACAAAAGTACTGACAGACATGACCTAGACTGACACTGGCACGGGGATGGATCCTACGCGATTGACAGGCTGGACGGACGTGGTGACACGCTGGACTGGCGTGGTGACACGCTGGACTGACCCGCCCCGACCACAGTCGGTTGCGGTATGGTACCCGCAACTGACTAATTTATTTGACTGATTACCTATGAAATGGAAAAACTACCTACGCTCATCCCGGTTGCGGGAGAGTTATTCAGCTACGCTACTCTATGGGTGCTCTCGGTTGTGGAGAGTTATTGATGGAAAGTGAGAAGGACCTACTCTTGGTAGGGCTTCAGGCGTGCGCCATTCACCCATCCCGGAAGAACTGTGCCGTCCAATTGTGCCAAACGAACGGCTCCTGAGTCGCGGATCTCGATGACAAAGTACGGTCCCAGCCAATGCATCTGGAGCTTGCCTGGAAACTTCTGGAACCGGCTGTCGTATAAGAGAACTTTGCCGCCAACTTGGAAGGCTTTGGTTTTGATGTGGCGGTCGTGCCATGCTTTTTGTCTGGCCTTCTGAACCTTCTGGTGGAATTCCGCAAGAAATCGAGCCTCATCCAGCTCCTGCAGCTCCTGGAGTCGTTCCTTCAGTGACTCCTCTTCTGAGAAGTGAAGGGACGTTGCGATCAAAAGGCTGGGTACGGTGAACTCGGCGGGGATCACAGCTTCCCGGCCATACACCAGCTGGAATGGCGTCTGGTTGGTCAAACGTTTTACCGTGGTCCGGTAAGCCCATAGCGTCGCTGGTAACCGCTCATCCCAATCATCCCTCTGAGCGTTGCAAATTTTTGTCAAGCCCTTTTCAAGAATCTTATTGAAGGCTTCCACCGTACCATTGGCCTGCGGGTGGTATGGACTGCTCTTATGATGCTGAATCATAAAAGTTTCCAGTAGCGACTTGACCGTAGCATTAATGAAATGCGTGCCCTGATCGCTGGTCAAGCTCTGTGGGCAGCCAAAGCGGCTGATAATGTGTTCAAAGATGAACCGAGCAGCGGTCTCTGCCGAGCAGTCGCGGACCGCTGCTGCCTCAGCCCACCGTGTGAGATAGTCCGTCGCGGTAATGATGTACCTGGCTTTGGAATGGCGAGCGATTGGTGTGATGGGGCCTACAAAATCCACGGCCCACTTCTCAAATGGCCGCAACACATGCACCGGGTGTAGCGGAAACTCGTCCCTGTGCGAAGGCCTTCCCGTCCGCTGGCAGACATCGCAACGCTTCACATAGGCCTTACAATCTGCATGTACCGTTGGCCACCATAGACCAGCTTGAAGCACCTTCCTTGCGGTGGGTTTAGCACCCACGTGTCCTCCCGCAACACCGCTGTGACATTCCCACATCACTGCTTCCCGCTCGTGGTCAAGAACACACCTGCGCAACACCTCATCCAGGCCCAGTTTGTACAGCTGCCCTGCGATCGATTGATAATCGGCCGCCCGGACAACCAAGTGGCGTTTCTGAAGAGGGGTGTAGTCCTCAGGGCACTATCCTGTGGTCAGATACGTGGCAATGTCAGCCAGGTAGTCTGGGACTGCTTCAACTCGGAATAGGTCAGCATCCGGGAGCTGATCGTCCAACGGACCTTCATTCTCTCCCGTCTCCAGCCTGGATAAGTGATCGGGACCAACGTTCAACCTGCCAGGCTTGACAATCACCTCAAACGTGAACTCCTGAAAAAGTAGAAGCCATCGACAGATTCTTCCTTCCAACACAGGCTTATTGACCAGATATTTCAATGCAGAATGGTCCGTGAAAAATGTAAATTTGCCGCCCAGAAGGTAGTGGCGGAACTTCTGGAGAGAGTACACCATCGCCAACGCCTCCCGCTCGGTCGTGGTGTAATTCTTCTCCGCATTTGATAACCGTCGGCTGGCGAAGTATACCGGGTGGTCAACTGTCGTTTCCCCGGGTTGCGCCAATACCGCGCCAAGTGCAATTCCGGACGCATCAATGTGCACATGGAACTGCTTATCCCAATTCGGATGGACCAGTATGGGTGCCGTTGCCAATTTCTCCTTCAATGTGTCGAGTGCATTCCTGCACTCCACCGTCCACTCAAATGCTTCAGACTTCCGCAACAGTTTCTCCAGAGGGGCAGTGATTTTGGCGTAGTTGCGGATAAACCGCCTGTAGTATCCTGTGTGCCCGAGCAGTGCCTGCAACTGCTTCACGTTCTCGGGGGCCTCCATGTGGACAATAACCGCGACCTTGGCGGGATCAACGCAGACCCCTTGCTTACACACCACGTGACCCAAGAGTGTGCCGAATGGTACTGCAAAAATACATTTCTTCAAGTTCAAGGAAATCTGCAACTGGCGACACCGTTCGAACATAACACGCAACAGGGAGGCGTGTTTCTTCAGCAGGCTGTAAACAGTCCAGTCATCCATATAGACTTTCAGGAACTTATGAATGTACTCCCGGAAGGCAGCAATGACAATCCGGGAAAACACAGCCGGTGCGTTCTTCAGACCAAACGGCATAACGTGGTATGCGAATGATCCCCACTCAGTTGTGAAGGTCGTCTTTGCTTTGTCTTCCTCGGCAATGCGCACCTGATGGTAGCCCGAAAACCCATCAGTGAAGGAATAAGCTTCGTTTCCCGCGACATGATCTAGAACTTCGTTGCTGAAGGGAGTGAGAAACGGATCGTGAATACAAGCATTATTCAAACTCCGATAATCTACGCAGACACGGATTTCCGCTTTGTCCTTCTTGTTCTGGATGACAATGGGACTTACCCACTCAGCTTCTTCTACAGGAAAGATGAGACCCGCAGCCAGCATCTTGTCGATCTCCATCTTGACCTTCTCTTTGATACGTGGATTCAACTGGTAGGGTCGGTGCTTCACCGGCCTGGCTCCTGGTTTTAGTGTGATGCGCATCTCGCCCAGATCCCCCTTGATCCCCTTCAGGTCCGCAACTGATGACGGAAATAAATCTTCATACTCCCGGAGGAGGCTGAAAATTTCTCTTGTCGTCTCCTCGTCCCAGTAATCTCCCACCGTTGCCAGCTTAGGTTTCTCCTCCATTCCAATGTTCAGCTTCTTTGTCTTTAGGGGCTGCAAATGGACTCCTTCTGTCGTCGGCTCGTCACGGACGCTCCGCTCGCCCTCCTTTTCGTCAAAATAGAGATGCCTAAGGTCCTCCAAACTATCATCCTCCGGATCGCCGTCAATCCGTTGGCAGACCATTTCGCGCTTGACCCCGGAGCGTGACGCCACCGGGCCCTCATCGGGCTCAGGATGGCGGAAAAACAGAACCTCCTTGACGGCTTGTAGGGCCTGAGATTCCTGCGCCGTTTCTCCTTCGAACGAGAAGCTCTGGACGAACTTTTCCGCAACTACTTGCCAGGAGCGGGTTCCCCGTTTCCGCTCTTCCTCCAGATACCAGGCCTGGGGAATCGTACCCAGGGAGTGGACAAACCTGTGGACCCACAACTCCTCAGGATACCCTGTGCTACGCCACTGTTCCTTGCACGCCCACAAATGCTGTCGCGGGTCGGAAGCTCCCTGATGTTTAAGGGTGATGCAGGGCCCTTCATCCTCTTTGAAACGTGCCCTTAGAGCGTCCGCCACACGCTCCCATCGCAACAGGGTGTTGCGGTGATTGTTCCACCATCGTCCCGATGTTGACTTCAAGGCCACATCCAAGAGTGGTATCCGTCTTTCCTCTGGGACCCGGTCTTCCACCTTGGCAATAAAAGTATTCACTGCTTGCATGTTTGATAATGTGGGACACCCGCGGATCTCAGTCCCGACCCACCGGACCTGAGCGATGGAGGCACATCTCCACGTGGTTGTCTCATACCCCCCTTGCTGCCAGTCTTCCCACGCAAGCTCGGATCCGAGCTCCGAGCTCTGCACACTACGCCAACTGATAGACCCTGTTGCGGTCGGGTTGATGTAATCGTCCCGCTTCCCTGCAGTCATCTGATAGAGATGGTCCATCATCTGAGCATCCTCCCGACTGTCCACCGGTTCTGTGTATTGCGGACCCTGATACGGGTCGAGAGGCTGAGTGACCCTTACCTCCCCATCCTCGAAAATCATCAGTTCCTTCTTGAGGTCGATGATCGCGTAATTCTCAAAAAAGCCCAATCAATGCCAAGTAAAGCAGGGTAGGGGTCCTTGTCGCCCATAATATCAATAACCTCAAAGTCAGTGTATGTCTTCACCCCCGCGACGTCGACCTCGACACCCTCGAGTCGGCCGATTGGCAAAATACAGTACTGGTTCGCCATCCTGAGTTGGATTGGGGAATAAGCGAGCCGTGGCTTTCCGAGAGCCTCCCATGTCTTTCGTGGCAATATATTGACGTCAGACCCCAAGTCCAACATGGTGTCGCTGATTTGGAATCCCGCGACCTGCGTGTTAAGCCGGAATTCTTTGCCTGTTCGTTGCTTGTTCCGCTTGACGCGTTGCACGTATTGAGGCCTAGCGTCCACCAGATTTCTGGGTTCTGCACGCCCCTGCAGTGCTCCGTCTAACACATACTTGAGCTGCTGCCGCAGCACAGCGTCATCAACAATCCTGAGAAATAGCCGGAGCCAATCCTCGACCACAGCATCTGCGGCGTTCTGAACACCGGTTTCTGGCCGCCGGGGCTCCTCCAGCCCTCCCTCGTTCCGCAACTGGGCGAATGCCTCAACCGCCTCTTGAAAGTACTTCTTCTGGACTTCGGGCCTGATCAACTTCTTTGGGGATGCCGGCCGCACCACTCGTGCTGGCTCCTTCTCGTGGGCATCCTCTCCAGTCTTCTTTCCGCCTCGGGTTACTATCGCAACGTTCTGCCTGTCGGGAGTTGCGGTGCTGCGCAGTTCTGAGTTTACCAGGTTCGCTCCCCTCTACCGCACCCGTTCTTCCCATTTCTTGATGAGCTCCGGAAAGTCCTCTGTAGCATGGGCGTTGACCCGACATTGGGAACACCAGGGTCGTCGCGGAAGGGGACATTCTCGAGCCACATGACCCTCCTGGTCACAGTTGTAGCACTTTACCGGACCGCGTCCTCCAGTTCGGCCTCCCCGCATGCCGCCACCTCTTCCCCTTGTAGCCTCGTTCACCCTGTACGAGGGACGATCCAGTCGATCCGCAAGTGCGTCAGGCGCCCTGCACTGCTCAGTGGTGTGCGTCGTAGACACACAGAATTCGCAGTATACATTATTCGGCACCGTGGAGTACTTTTGTAATATCGGGCACATCCGAGGAGGATGCCCCATCGTCCGGCAAATCTCACAGTACTTTGGGGTGGAGGACCCTGGTTGCGGTGGGAACCCCGCGAAGGCCTGTTGCGGCTGGTATACTCCCTGCGGGTTCATTGCCGCGCCACCCCCTGGTGGTGGACCCCCCTGGATTGCCGCAACTGAGGGTCCAACTCCTGCGTCGCGCAACCGAGGACATTCGGTTGCGACGTGCCCCTCGACCAGGCAATGAGTACGCCAAACATTCGGTCGCGCTGGTCTTGCCGGCTGAATTTCCTTGAGCTTCTCAGTCAAGCTGGCGATCTGGTGTTGCAACCCTATCAGAGAAGGGTCTTGCGGGGCCAGCCCCCCCTGTATTCCTGGGGGTATCCCGCCATGGCTTCAATCTTCATGGCCTGCTCCAAAGCATCCTGCAGATTATCAATCTTCTGCTGAGTGAGAGGGGTTTGTGTCAAGGGAAGCAGAGCCTTGATGAACCAGTCCCTCTGGTGGTTTGGATCGATCGGGTAGCTCAGTTTCCCGATCGCATCCTTGAATCGCCGCATCAACTCCCACGCGGTCTCTCCTTCCTTCTGCTTAATTTCCCACAGCTCGGACAGGCCCTGCTGGTTTGTCCGGGGAAGCTTGAATTCGCGGACAAAATCCCGCTTCACGTCCGCAATTACAGGGTTAGGGTGCGCCTCGGACCACTTGATGAACCAACGCAGAGCTCTCTCTCGGAGCGTGGTTTGAAACTCTATTAACTTCCCTGCATCCGGCGTCTGTCGAGCCCTCCAGATGGCTTCGCACAGATACCAATGTTGTTCTACGTCGTCATTTCCCCGGCCAGAGAACTCTGGGTACCGGGTGAAAGATCCGGCCATGTATGCTTGCGGAGAATTAACCAGGATAAAACCTCCGGGTCCTGGTTGCGTAACGGTCCCACTCGGGAAAACACTACTACTAGTAACGCTGCTGCTTCTGGGCGTTACCGACGCCGCTGAACTACTATATGACTGACTTAATGCTTGAAACTGAATAAAAATATTTCTTAAAGGTTGATAAAGTACCAGGGGAAGGTCGGGATCCTGGCCATGCGGAAGGTGGGACGTAGGGCTGCCTGGAGGGGTGGGTTTCGTCTGATCCTGGAACATCTGCTGCATCACGTCGTGCCATTCGTCATCGGAACTTTCTTCGGGCTGCATCTTTCCAGTATCTTCGCTAGTCGTTACTTCTCTTCCTCGTGTCGCTGGGCTCCCATGCACCCATTGTACGTCCGCTGCTGTCCCGTCTCCTGTCCGGGTATCCAAACCCATGGTTCTTGTCTGCTGAGGCGCCTCCTTCTGATTTCTCCTCTCGATCTCCCTTCTCTTCAAATCTCTCATTACCCTTCTTCGCCACCTATCGACGATCTGTGCCCGCCGATGTGCATGTGACTCCCGCAACTTGCATGTGGCCTCAACGTCCATCCCCCGCTCCCTACTCTTACAGTCTACACAGCATCGGTCCCCTCAATCCTTCCCCCAGTACGGGTGGTTTACGCTTCCATACTCGTTTTGTGGAATTCAATCAACCCTTCGTCCACCATCAGGGCTTTGATCCACAGCGGAATCTCCTTCAACAGCTTCCCCCTCAGCCCTGAGTGAAAAACAGCCTCAGCCTTCGAGAAGGATTGGTAGCACTCAGCGGCAAACTCCACAACGTATCCTTCCAACGTGGTCCTTACCCAAAAATCCACTGCGCGGGTTAGTTCAGTATCTACCCGATGCAGCGCTACCAGGTCCTCGTGTGCCCACCTGCGGTTTATCTTCCGCGAGCCTTCTTGGGGCACCGTCGCTCGTAACCTTTGCAACCAATTGTAAAGGTCAGTAGGGAACCTTCCCCAGAAAATTTTGTACGTATCACTGGCTGAATCCGAGAAAAGAACGATCTCCTTGATCGCGGCCTCCTTTTTCTTGGTCAGCTCCGCCTGCTGAGTAATAAAATGGTCAAGATGATCATCCCACCATCGTCGTATTGCTCCTTCAAAAATCCTCGAGACCATGATCTAGATCCCCTCAGAACATGCAGGTCCCGGCAACGGAACCATTTGTTGGCGAAAAGTCAGGTCTCGCGGGCAAGACCCAGGTTCAAAGGGTTGTGGCCAACAAGGGGTCCGGAGTAGTCTAGGAACACGCCGGCATTTTCACCCTGCTCTGGGAGAGCAGTGCGTCTCACCCGAGGCGTGCCGTGACCACATGCATAAGGGGATGAGATCACTGATAAGGACTAAACCCGCAACCAAAAAAAGAAAGTGCATCCATTACATATACCAAATTGCACATGCATGATCTCTAATTAAGTATTCAGACAGTCGCAACTTAAAAATTTTGAATCAGTGTAAACACATTAGAACACATGAAAAATGTATTGAGACATCAATCCTTCCTTATATTATGCTTCTGGCCGAATACATGATTACATAGCTTTCTTCTCTGATAACTCACAAGTCAGATACAGATGGGTTTGAGAACAGAAGGGAAGAACATAGAAAGTAGGAATCCATAGAAAGAACAGGTCTGATCCTTCTGCGGCTGCTCTGCGCATCCATTCAACCCTCAACAATAACAATAACCTCCAAACTCCTTCTTCAGCCGGGTGATCGCCCTTTTATTCACCCGCTCGTCGCGAATGGCGGCTTCTCTGCATCTTCACTCTGGCTTTTCCCGACTTCTCTTCTGATGTCTGCATGTTCCTCTTTCTGTTTTCTGTTGTATTTCTTTCATCTGTACTTATCTCTATTCAATCTCCAGTTATCAATTGCTTCCACGCCACCTTGGTAGCTCCGCAACTCCTGGTCGCTGCGGCGCGGTCGCGTTAGCTATGTGTATTTCTTCCGCAACTCAAAAAGAGTCCAAGTTCAAAAATGTCTTGGCCGAAAATTCAAAACTTAAACAAAAACAAGGGCCCCAACAAGGACCACTTGACATACAAATGTCCTAAGCTGCAGGAATGCACCGATTTTATCGCAAACAAGGATTTTGGGCGAACACATTCCATTCTTCGTAATCCTTTCCCTAATCAATAGCAGCAACACCAACACATGGTTGACAACCCGCCACAACCCTAGACTTGGGGCAATGGTGGTTCACATCCTTCCAGTGAAGGATCATCTGCCATTTATGGCATTGAGAGTGTTGAACTTCAAACACAAGCCAAGCTTTATAGAAATCCTACCATAGACACTCAAGAACCTAGTACTAGTTCAAATCCACCACCGACCAACGATTTTCATATCGAACGGCCTACTGCTGATCTCGTGATTCGTCCCCCCAAAGGGACACTTCGACGCATGACTCATAACACCTCTGCACGTGCAACCCAAAACTACAACATTGTAGAAGATTTGGCACAGGCACCTTCAGCTATGTCTGCTCTCGAAGTGTTGCAAACTTGTCTAGCACAAAGGAAAGCCTTGCTTTTGGCCATTGGTGGAATAGACCCCCAAGATTCCATGCTAGCTATCTTTGATATGGAAAAATCTCAAACTTGCCTCTCGCACCAACTTGCATTCCAAGTGCAGGTTGTGTCGAAAGGGAGACCAATCCATCGCACTGTCATTGATGAAGGTGCTTCGACCTGCGTTATGTCACAAGCTTGTAGGCTCTCTTTAGGTTCTCCTACCTTAACACTGCCGTCGAATTCCCTCAAATCTTTCGATGGCCACATGTTCCTCCCAAAAGGATACCTTGCTAGCTTTCCCATCACTCTGAGTGGGAAAATGGTAACCGTGGACATTGAAGTCGTCGATCGCCATCTCGACTATAATCTATTGCTCGGTTGCAGTTGGTCTTATGCCATGACCTCCATTGCTTCTTTGGTCTTCCGACTCGTCCTATTTCCATTGGATGGGAAAATAGTCACAGTGGATCAGTTACCCTTCTGCACCCCTGATTATTCCACTTTACCAAGTAGCACTGTACCCCTAATAGGAGATTTTCCTAACTCTTACATCAGTATTGGTACTGGTCTTCTGAAGGTATCTTCCCCACTGGGTTGTTTTCCTCTCCTGCTGCTAGAGATCCAAAATACGGTTGCAATGATATCCACCACTTTTGATGGCTCTATCAACCCATGGATCCTCCTAGCACCTTCAGACATTGATTCCTACGGAGATCAAATGCCACTCTCACCAGCCGAGTTGGCCTACCAAGCCATCCAAATTACATCTGAACCCTCCACTGCTATGGCTTCGACCAAAGGTACAAACCTCCCACCCATCACAGTTCTCTTTAAGGATCTCTTCAATGAATTCTTACCTACATACGAAGTTATTCAAGAGATCATGTCTCTATAAGAACGACCTTGGGGAGAGTTTCACCATCGCGCTTCAATGATCAACTCGGATGTGATAAATACTGAAATCCCATCCTTTGACCCACTTGAGATGGTTCCCTCCGCTTACACGACTGTTCAAACTATCGATTCAGAAGGGAACATGGGTAATCTTTCCAAGACAATGCTCATTGATATCTCGGTCAAAATGGGTATCGTGGAAAATATTCAGATTGGAGCAGATTGCAATCCTGAGGAAATTTCACGCTTCACATCCCTTTTCAAGGAATTCCGCAATGTGTTCGCTTGGTCTTATGATAAAATGCCCGGCATAGACCCATCTATAGTCGAGCATGAAATCAAGATTTATGACCATGCCAAACCAATTCGGCAGTGACACAGACCTGTCCACCCGCGCAAAGCGGCCGCCATCAAAATTGAGGTAGAAAAACTTTTAAACGATGGTTTCATCTATCTCGTTCCTTTGACGGAATGGGTTTCCAATCCGGTTCCCATCGATAAAAAAAAAGGCACCATCCGAGTTTGTGTTGACTATCGCGATCTGAACGTCGCTTGTCCCAAAGACAATTATCCTACGCCGTTCATAGATCATATTTTCGACGATTGTGCCGAAAGCGAATCTTTTTCCTTCATGGATGGATTCTCGGGCTATAACCAGATTGTGATCAAAAAAGAAGACCAGCATAAAACTGCCTTCATCTGTCCTCGGGGCACATTTGCGTATCGTAAACTCCCATTTGGTATGAAGAATGCTGGAGCAACTTTTCAGCAGGCTATGGACTATGCTTTCCATGACATTCGACATATTGCACAGGCTTACTTGGATGACCTTTCGGCCCATTCCAAGAAACGACCTGATCACCTCGCTCATCAAAGAAATTTTTGCTAGGTGTAGATTCTACAATATACGTCTAAATCCTCATAAGTACGTATTCATGGTCGAGTCCAGGCGTCTGTTAGGTTTCATTGTCTCCAAGCACGAGATTAGGGTTGATCCCAATAAGGTTAAAGCAATTGTTGAATTGTCGGCACCACAATCCATCCTCCTCCGAGCATTCTTTTTATGATATTTTTCTTGCTCGTTAATCCGAAAAACCTCGAGTTCTCTTCTTCGGACTCGTTAAACTTATACGAAGTCGATTTCGAGCATTCTTTTTTACGGTATTTTTCTTGCAGATTAATCCAAAAAACCTCGAGTTCTCTTCTTGGAACTCGTTAAACTTATACGAAGTCGATTTCGAGCGTTCTTTTTTATGGTCTTTTTCTTGCTCGTTAATCCGAAACACCTGGAGTTCTCTTCTTCAGACTCGTTAAAACTGATATGAAGAAGCACTGAGCTTTCTTTTTAGAGACCTTTTTCTAGCTCTTAAAACTGAAAAAACCCCGAGTTGCCTTTGTCGGGCTCGTTAAACTACCACGACAGAGAGTATGGAGCCATTCTTTTCCTCTTTTTCAAAGCTCTTTAAACCGAAAAAGTAACCGAGTTTTCTCCGCGTGACTCGTTAAAATTTCACGGAGAGCACCGAGTTTTTCTTTGTTGGACTCGTTAAAATTTCACAAAGAGTACTGAGTTTACTTCGTCTCCTCGTACTCATAACAAAATGAGGTAGACGTCCATCGAACATAGATTTCTCACTTTTCCGGCTTTGATGGACTAACTCACAGAAAATGAACTGTTTCGGGCTTACTATTCTCCCTTTGTCGTGCCCGGTTATCAAGACATGACAAAGCTACCCCAATGGAGTTATCTTTTACGACATTTTTCAGACTCTCTAAACATGAAAAATTCACCGAGTTTACTCGTCTGGACTCGTTAAACCTAATCAGACGGGGCACAGAGTTTTCTTTTACGATATTTTTCAGACTCTCTAAATATGAAAAATTCACTGAGTTTAATCGTCTGGACTCGTTAAACCTAATCAGACGGGGAAAAATTTGGACAAAATGGATACTACCTCTGCTATATTTCAGAAAGGTCGATTTGGCAGCAAAAATATTGAACATGGCACTTCCCAGAAAACTCTTTCGCAGTTAGCTGAACCCTACCATCTATGAGTATTAGCCTTCATCTCCCAGTGTCCCTACACCGGTGAAATCCTAACAAAATCTTTGGTGTTCATTAAGCCTCAGTTGCCTAGTACCCTGTTACAGTCATTTCTATTGTTCAAGTAGATCTCGCTATCTACTGCTCCTCTTATCAACCAAACCGCTTATTATGCCAGAAATTATTTGTCATCAGACATCCCCATTTTCTCTTCATTATCTCCATCCAAAACAAAATCATTTGGTTTCCGTTTCATGTTGACTGATGTAGGACGCCTCAGTGCCTACCTTTCAATAGATCTCTTCCTATCGACTTCAACATCTTATCTAGGAAGTTGATCCAGAAACCCATCAGTACCCAGATACTTGCAGACATCAGTGGTAGGTAGTCTTGTGTTTGATTAGGAGTCTTCATCATTGGCTCCTGATCAAATGATTCTGCGAGTGTTCGACTTCAACTCTTTTTATTCACACTCACTAGATTGTATTGTGCATCTTAGGGACCATCATCATTATCGGTGGCCACCTTCGCGTCTGTTAACAGTTTTCATTATCGACTGGTAATTAGACGATTTCTCACATGTTCAACGATAGCTCCTTCATTCACATGTTGAGAAATATGTAGTTTAAGTGAAGCGACGGTCAAGACCTTGGGGAAAAGGTTGCATCATTAAAGCTATGTTCCCTTCCCCAAGTTGCGATATTGTTTATGGAGACAGCTTCTTCAGCCTGATCCTGTTATGACAGACATTTCCACATTGTGCTTATCGGTGGACAGATTCTTCATATCTATGTTCTAGAGAAATCATGTTGATTAAGCTATTGAGCATGGGAATCCCCGACTCAAGGCAGATACTATATTTTCTGACATATGTTGTTGTTTCAAGTTTTCCTCAGTCTTTCAATATTTTTATCTCTACTACACACATTATAAAGTATTTCGGCCATCGTCTTCGTCTTTGACCTCACACTTTAGGGGGCATCTGTTACAGGTCAAAAAACTCCTCATTATCTCAGAGGAGAAGATAAATATGGAAGGAATACAAAGACCTAAACTAAACCTACTTCTGCCAAGGTAACGCACCCCTATAACAGCACAAGAGTGTTATAACGCACCTGATCAATGAATAAGCTGCGTTAGTGGCTAGGGCAACGCTCTGTTTACACTAGAGGGTAGCGTTACCCCTGTTTTGAGTTTGAAACGGGAAAAACCCGCGGAGAATGATTTGAAATCCCAGATTTTTCTCATAAGAGAGTCAGTACAAAAAGGAAACTGCAAAGCACTAGTCTCTTATTGGGCCTTGCCAAAAACAACTGAACTCTCAAGGAAGGAAAAAGCATGGGAATTTGAGGAAACATCTTGGTTTTGTCTATTTAGAACTGGTGGAAGGAGAAGGGCAATGATTTCTCTCTCCATCTCCTATAAAATGGAGCTGAAGGCTCTTGGTTCAAGGTCGAAGGATTGTCAAAGTTTTGAATACTTGTGAAGCAGAGCATTATTGTTGTAGTGTGAAGGTTAAAAGTCAAATAGGTTCATTGAGAACTTATTGATCAAGACATCACCACATTGAGAGATAGAGAGATTGGAAGGCTGAGGAGGGCTTGGTACAACCGACGGTTGTAATCCTCCTTTTTACAAATTAATAGAACTGTATCTGTTTTGTCCATTCTATGTGTTGATATTGTCATTGTTCTTCGATTACTTATATAGCGTGAGATGAATGGATTAGATGTGCATTGTTTAAATGTTTATCGTATATTAACTTAATTGATAGGAAATGTATGTTGTGGTAGATATTACACGGGTGCTTTGATTGATTACAGGGTCGAGATTTGGAGCTAGTGAAGAAGGATCCCTGCTTTGCTGCTTAGCGCTCTCCAAAAGACTTCAAGATCATTAAAGAGGTAATCTTCCATCTTATTCCATCAAGTTATTTAAGTTGATATGAACATGTATATGCCTTCTTTGTGAACTATACAGCTAATATTACTGTCTGCCTCGGGCACCGGAAAGCCCTGAGAGGGATATTAGAAAACCAACAACCCAAGCATTTTACCCTATAACAACAGGAAGCCACTTTATCGCTAAACAGGAGTTACTAATTTCGGAGACAAAATGTGACTTGATATAGCAATGTTCAGGGATGATTGTCATGAAAATGAAGTTTTATGAGTATTACAGAAGCATGAGTATTCACTGGATGACTTCTCTTGAACATATCAACGACACTGAGATGAGTTGGTAGCATTGACCCAAAACCGAAGTGAAGGTATGATGAACCACAGGTATGAATGAACCATCGAGAAGATTACCCAACCCAAAAATTCACAATGATGGAGTGAAGTGTCATGTTCTAGAGCGACCTGCTACTGTAAAAAGTTTTGTTCACTTTCCCAAATTTTCCCCGGTCATTTGTCAACCAATACCTCTTTATTTTTAAACCAGCTTGAGGAGGACAACATATGCTTGATCTATAATTCAACCCTTCAGGCGAATATGCATTTCTATTTAATAATTTAACGAGTCTAGCGATAAATGAAACTCGATTCTTGCCATGATCGGAAATACCGTCGTTATTTTATGTTTTAACGAACCTAACGACAGAGACAACCTGACCCTTTTTCATATTTAGAGAGTTTGAAAAAGAGGAAAAAAGAAAACTCCATGAGTCCTTTTTCATAAATTTGTCGCTCATATCCGAAAAAGTGTAAAATGATATATGAGATAACCTCCTAGCCATGTTCGACTAAGGTTTTCCTTTTTCGTAAATAATCTATCTCAGTCCGAAAAAGGGTTAAACTTATACTAAGTAGATTTTGTTTCATTTACTTTTACAAGCTCGAAAAGACAAGTGCTCAACAATATTTTCACATTATCAGTCTGAAAAGAGCTAAAAGAAGACTCCATGGGTTCCTTTTTCGATGTTATCGAAGCTTGAAAAAGAGATAAAAGTGCGCTTCAAATCCTTTTTCATTTTTATCAAAGCTCAAAAAAATAAGGATAAAAGTATGCTTTGTGGTCAAATCATTCTTGAATAAGTGTGCATGAATAATCTGATATGTCAGTTGTAAACCTATTCAGAACAACATGAAATGGATTAAAAATACCTGTTTCATAGCAAAAAATGAATAAAACCCATAGTCACAGCAATAAATATGATTTGAAAAAAATCAAATGACTAATTAAAAGAGTTTTACTATTCATTTTTACCATTTGAAAGTTACCATTTGTATTTTGGAGCTCCGAACCATTTTTTGCCCCCGAACTTCAGCAGTTGATTGCAACAGATTCTGTAGACGGTTTTCCTCGCCGTTTGATTGAGGTTTGAGCTATGAACCCTCTCTTTCCTTCAGTAGCATTTATGTTTCATTTCATTGCAATTTTTTAGGTTTTTTGTCCCCTTAGGGTAAATTTATTTTGTACATAGGGAAACACACTCTTGAATGTCGAAAGGTGTGTTGCAGTGCACTGAATTGAAGGCTAGGTGCACTTACAACACACTGTCCCTTGACAAGGGGTGCGTTGGGTGCAATTCTCATTTTTTTCTTTGCATTGTGCCCAAATTTTGCATAGTTTTTTGCATGAAATGGATCCTTATGAGTCTTATGATTGTGTTTCAGGGATTCATCAGACCAAAATGACTATTACTTGGAGGGAAAGAGAACATGAGGAACAAAACATGATTGCCTTAAATGATTTGGGTACTGTAAGAGCCCTCAGAGACTGTGGGTTGTTGAAGTACTTCAGACTATCGGGTATGAGGCAACAGATGGAACTATTGGAGTTCCTTGTTTGTTCATGGGATCCAGTGATAGAGGAATTTCACATTGGGGACAAAGTGGTCCCAATATTAGTGGAGGATATCTATTTTCTCGTAGGATTATCAAGGAGAGGTCTGCCCATTTATCTTTCAGGGTATTCTCTTGGAGGAGATACGGTGAGAGATTATATATTTCAGTATTACAATCCAGGGGCTCAACCTAGTAAGGATGGGAAAATAAACATTTGCGATTTTCGTGACTTTCCATTGAGACCATATTATTCATGATCATAAATCTTGTTGGTACCGCTACACTACATGTAGAAAACAGATCTTACATGCAGTATGCAGTAGAGTGCTTGGAACCAACAGTTTTCAACTGGGCTGAATTTGTACTCTCTCAAATGAAATAACATTTGAGTAAGGCAAAGGGAGGAAGGAAGAAAAATTTCAACTATGGTTCGATCCTCATTTCTTTTGCCTTAGAGAGGATTCCATTAATGCAGCCTCCACATGTGACGTTGGGTATATCTAACCCTAGAGATCCAAGGATGCATAGATAGGTAGAACTGATGGCTATACATGCTGGTCAATCGACCATCGTGTTCTCAGCTGCATTCTTCGCCTGGTTTAGGCGATAGATGATCGCCATCGATGATTATGCATATGCAGGCGTCGACTTCCGAGGAGGTCCAGATTTGGCTTTACCAGAAGGCGCTCAATGGGGTGCAATTGGTAAGAATGTTTTGACCATGTTTTTTTTTATTTTTCTAAGATTTATACATGTTTTTCTATTTTTATGTTTTCCCAAGACTAAACTAAAGTTTTGATGTATTCAGATGTAGGTCGATTTCAACCAATGGGACAGCCAGAGCAGGGAGCGGATGAGCCAGAAAAGAGTGTTGTCAGGAGAGAAATCCTTCAAGATTTCGATATGGCTTAGACTATTGCTAAGCTACAGTAGCACATACAGGGGTTAACCTTCGAGATTTTGAATTTCCGGATCAAATAGTTACCCATGTGGCTGCAACGCCATACTATTGGCGTTCCTAACCTTTGGATGTTGTTATGCAGAATTATGAATTACGGATAAAACATTCTTCCCTAAATGTGGTGCTATGCATTTAGAACAACAGATTAAAGACTTTGCAGATACTTTTCCTAACAATAAATAGACACACAGAATAGATCAAGAAACCTACTTGGGGTCCAAGCGCTTCCTATTCTCCTTCTGTCGCTCTTGTTGTAGCTTCAAATCCAAGCTAGATCGCCAAAATATTTCCTGCAAGAATGAACACTAAACAGAAAATAGATTGCAATATACAGATGCCTATTCAAGTTATTAAGTTAAATCAATGAAACATGAACCATATACATCAGATAAGAATTCATAATATGAAAGACAAAAGCTTATACAAATACATATGTGGGAAAGTAATCAACAATATTTATTAATGGATAGAAGGGGAGGTTACAACCAGCGATTGATTTGATGTCACCATCTCCAGCATCATCCCAGCCTCATCACAATGAATATCTCTCCAGCAGCATATCACTCAAATCAAATCCTCAATTGAAATTCCACCAGCATTTCTCTACTCAATTTCTTCCTTCTCAAGTACTAGGATCTGTGCTCAATTTATAGATGAGATGAAGGCAGTTTTACAATCAATGACTTTCTAATAATAGCCAAGATGTGTTCCCAAGCTCAGGGATGTGAAATGGACACATGGATTCGAAGTTTGAAACATATGCACTCTTCTAGAAGGCACTAGCCATGTGGAGATTCCGGAACAATGATAATTTCGCTCCCAATTAACCAACGCACCCTTGAGTGTCGGGAAGTGCTTTGCAGAGCACCCTTGAATGGAGGTAACTGCATATGCAACACACTTATCCCCTTGAGAGACTGCGTTGGTGAGCTCATAGGTGATATAACATATAATTCAAATCTTGGAAACCTTGCAATGGAAGTCATGGATGATTTGTCTTTGTTCTTTGTCTTAGGGCATGTAGCAACTGAAATAATAGGGGATGATAGACCCTCTTCATTGGTTCTAGGGATTATTTCCAGCTTAACTAGGTCATTGGGAATGATGCCCAAATTGAACTATAACAGATTTCCCTCTAAAGCATGAAGTCAGAATAATAATAACAAGGTTTTTTGAATGAGATGCTTTACACTATGATGGGATGGAGCTGAAGTGGAGTGGCGACCTGCATCAATCTTACAATACATTACATCGTGATATATCCTCTTTATCACGAATTGTTGAGGGAAGGCATTCCCATGCTTAGCAAATAAACTATCTAATAACATGTACATCGTGCATAAAGTTGTCTACATTGGAATGTTGCCCAATACAGACATGCCTACAGATATAGGCCCATGTTTGGATGATGATCTGTATGTAAGTTCACCGTACAGATGATGTGTACAACAATCCTGAAAATGCAGCCCGAATCACTGAAACTAGATTTGAGGTCTTCTTATCTCATTCACTCAAATCGTTTGGGTACAATTCTAGCCATGCGAATATATTATTTGTAGTCGAACATGGTAAGACATCGTTTGATTACCAGCCAATGATCTGAGTTGTTAACAAACACGAAAGAACCACCATTAATGTCAATGGCCCTCAAGGTAATGTAGTATATTTCATAAGGCGTGAATAGATTATTTGATGTTGAACTCCAAACAAAATATTTCGGTCAAAAGTCCAGAAGCGAGGATCTTGTCGATGCTATAACAAGCCTCATGGTACTAGAATATGATGTTTCTAAGTGAACTTTTTGGATGATGATTTGACGTCGACGGGAAGCCACTTTATTGCGAAACGGGATTTACTGATTTCAGAGACAAAGGATGACTTGATATAGCAATGTTCAGGGATGGCTGTCATGAGAATGAAGGTTTGTGAGTATTACAGAACGATGAGTTTTCACTGGATGACTTCTCTTGAACATATCAGCGACACTGAGATGAGTTGGCATCATTGACCCAAAATCGAAGTGAAGGTATGATGAACCATAGGTATGAATGAACCATCAAGAATATTACCCAACCCAAATAGTCACGGTGATGGAGTGAAGTTTCATGTTCAAGAGCGACCTGCTACCGTAAAAAGTTCTGTTCACTTTCCCAAATTTTCCCCGGTCATTTGTCGACCAGTACCTCTTTAATTTTTAACAAGCTTGAGGAGGATAACATATGCTTGATCTATGATTCAACCCTTCGGGCAAACAATGTATCACTATTTAATAATTTAACGAGTCTAGCGATGAATGAAACTCGATCCTTGCCATGATCGACAAACCCGTCACTATTTTATGTTTTCACGAGCCTAACGATAGTGACAGCTTGGTCCTTTTTCATATTTATAGAGTTTGAAAATGAGGACGAAAGAAAACTCCATAAGTACTTTTTTGTAAATTTGTCGCTCAGATCCGAAAAATTGTAAAATAATATCTAAGAGAACCTCTTTAGTCATGTTCGACTAAGGTATTCCTTTTTTGTAAATAATCTATCTCGGTCCGGAAAAGGTTTAAACTTATACTGAGTAGATATCAATTCATTTACTTTTACGAGCTCCAAAAGACAAGTGCTAGGCAATCTTTTCACATTATCAGAGTCTGAAAAGAGCTAAAAGAAGACTCCAGGGGTTCCTTTTTCACTGTTATAGAAGCTCGAAAAAGAGATAAAAGTGTGCTTCAAGTCCTTTTTCATTTTTAACAAAGATCGAAAAATAAGGATAAAAGTATGCTTTGTGGTCAAATCATTCTTGAAATAAATATGCACAACTAATTTGTTCATCAGTTGTAAAACCTGTTTAGAACAACATCAAATGGATTAAAAATACATGTTTCGTGATAAAAATGAATAAAACCATAGTCACAACAATAAATATGATTTGCAAATAATCAAATGACTAATTAAAAGAGTTTTACCATTCATTTTTACCATTTTAAAGTTACCATTTGGATTTTGGAGCTCTAAACCAGTTTTTACCCCCAAACTTCAGCAGTTGATTGGGTGTAATAAGTAAGAATGTTTTGAATGCCCCCTGCAAGAGCACATGTCGAATGCCCCCTGCAAGATTAGGTGCCCCCCAAGCTTCATTTCATTCATCTAAGTAGATTATTGGTTACTAATAGCTGGATGGAATGAAGGTTCATTATAGGGGAGGATTTGTTTCATTTTTTAACGAGCTTGACACAAGAAAATAACTATGCTCATGGCATGTTTCATTTTTTTAACGAGGTTGACATAGTAAAAGAACTATCCTCAAAGGCACTTGTTTCATTTTTTAACTAGGTTGACACAAGAAAAAATAACTATCCTCATAGGCACTTTTTTCATTTTTTAATGAGGTTGACACAAGAAAAAAGAACTATCCTCATAGGTACTTGTTTCATTTTTTAACGAGGTTGACACAAGAAAAAAGAACTATCCTCAAAATCTATTTCATTTTTTAACAAGGTTGACACAGTAAAAGAACCATCCTCATGGCTCTATTTCATTTTTTAACGAGGTTGACACAGAAAAAGAACCATCCTCATAACCTGATTCATTTCTTAACGAGGTTGACACAGGAAAATAACCATCCTCATTGTGTAGTTGGACCATTGAGTGTGTGCTAGAAAAGACGTATTCTAACGGAGTCATCATTTAAGGAGTTTGATGACCACCACAAATGATAAGTTATAACATGCATTGACGGGTCTTCTCTAGGGTTTCCATTGAATTTTTTAATTTTCGAGGGTAATTTATGTGGTATCACTGGCCACCAAGGAGAATAATTGATGGGATCAGCTTGATATTGCACTGAAGATGTGAATAAAGGATCAAGCCATTTATTACTCATAAGGGAGGAACCAAATAGGATTCCAGATGATGACATGGGTGAAGTCGATGGACAAAACATTGAAGATGAAGTAACAGGAGATGTTGTCGCAGCTGAAATAGATGGTTCAATCTGGGATGCTATCTCAGCCATGGTCAAATGACCCAGTATATACCCTATAGAATCTACGGGAACTCGAAGTGAAACAGGATCAAAAAAAGCATAGGAAGGTGATTGAGGAAAACATTCGTACAGGTAAAGCTCCTACCAAAAATGAGTTGAAGTTAAAGGTGTCTCGTCTTGTGGTATTTCTTCAATCGAAATCAAACCAGGTGGAAGAACTTCGCCGTCAGGCCCGAAGTACATTTCAGGTGGTTGACTGCGCGATATGGGAGACTCAATGGCTACAATAGATTGTAGAGTGACCAATACATAAGAAACTTCTGGTTGTTCGACTTCGGGATCAAGATTTTCTCCACTTAGGGCATATAGCAACTAAAATATAAGGGGATGATAGACCCTATTTCATTGGTCCTAGGGATGATGTCCAGTTTGATCAATAAAAATTGCCCCCTAAAGCACGATGGGATCCGAATCAACATCTGGTTGAACAACGTTGGGTTTGGGAGGTATGGTCTCACTGATTGGATGGATCGTGACCACGGGTAGATGTGAGGAATTTGTCTCGACAACAATAGACAAACCAGGATTTGTAGAAACAACTTGTGCCAACTCTGGTATTTGGGAAGATGATGCTTTACCAGAGGTACTAATAGTACTGGTTTCAGTAGACTGATGTCGCCTTCGCGGACCAGGAGTAACTTCCGGTGGTAAAGGTGGTTTCAATTCTAATCTACGCGAACGACGAGGAAAATGATTTTGTTCTTCCATGATGATTGATTTATTTTAACCAAAAAACAAATAAACAAAATAAAGGGGTAATACTAAGCAAAAGGTTTACCAAGAAACTGTGAATTGCAGAATACTGCATGGCGAACCAAGAAGTACGGGTAGGCAATCTCCCCGAATGTTATGTTCAGTGCATCACAATTTACAAGGCGGCCAACTTGGTTCACTATGGATGGGTAGCAACCTAAAGTTGTCCTCTCAAATATACCCGAAGGTACGTGGAGGCCCAAGTCCGTATTAGCGATGTCTGGTGCAAAACCACACAGTGAGAGCACCCCTTTATACTTTTCTTACTGTAACACCGCTCGATATACCTGAAAGTACGTGGATGAGCTATGATATACTTACGTACGTGGAGTGAGGTATCACACTCAGAATGTATCGCAGACAATTAACGACAGCTGCTATGTTTTACGACGCTGAAACACGTCTCTAGCCTAGACCTTCTAAATGTTATCGTTATGGTTCCAATGCTTTGTTAGGTAAATCGATGTAAATTTTAAGTTGAATTTGTTTATCAATTTGGCTTTCAAGGTTCACCGCAATGATGTGATGGAAATTCATAAAATGAAAACTAAAATGATAAGAAAACTTTCAATTTTAGTTTCTTCAACGAAAATTCTAGCTACTAGAGGGAAAGAGCAATCAATTTGAGAGAAAACAACAAAGAGCATAAACTAATATGCAGCTTTCCTAATTTGTTCCTATGCAAAACACACAATCCACTACATGCAAATGCAGGTTTTTTTTTCAGTCCCTTTAATGTGAATGCAAAAACGAAACTATGTGAATCAAATCAATAAAAACAAATGCCTTTTACTTTGAGAAATGATGCATTGAACAACAATTTCTTTTTTTTAGGAAAAATGAAGAATTTAACTACAATTTCTCCTATAGGAAACGAAAAATTTAACGACAATTTCCTTTTCAAAAGAAAAATGGATCTAATGCAGTAATGAAAATACTTTGAAATTTATTTTTCAATAATAAAGAAAAAATCTTTAAATAAACATTGAACAAACTTTTATTTCAAAGGAGGAAGATTCAGGTAAAGTCACTGGTCTCTATGAGGCATCAGGCTCTTGAAAATACAACAAACAAAAGGCTGAAAGAAAATGCAATGACAAATTCAATGGGAATTTTGTTGGCTCTAGGGGGCAACGCAGTCTCTAAGGGGAGACAATGCATTGCAAAGCACCCCTGAGTGGGAGACAATGCTCTGCAAAGCACTCTGTCATGTTCAACAATGTGTTGGGCGCAGCAGAGAACAAAAACTCAAGCTTCTTAACACACTTCTAATGCAAATTTGATTTCAAAAAGCCTAATATTTAAGATTAAATGCTACTGGGTGGATAAACAGATGCAAACGCACCAAGGATGAAGGGTAAACTCCCCAGCGTAGTCGCCAATTTGTTATGCGGAATTATGAATTACGAATAAAACATTCTTACCTAAATGTGGTGCTATGCATTTAGAATAAAAGATTAAAGACTTTGCAGATACTTTTCCTAACAATAAATAGACACATAGAATAGATCAAGAAACCTACTTGGGGTCCAAGCGCTTCCTATTCTCCTTCTGTCGTTGTTGTTGTAGCTTCAAATCCAAGCTAGATCGCCAAAATATTTCCTGCAAGAATGAACACTAAACAGCAAAGAGATTGCAATATACAGATGCCTATTCGATTTATTTAGTTAAATCAATGAAACATGAACCATATACATCAGATAAGAATTCATAATATGAAAGACAGAAGCTTATACAGATACATATGTGGGAAATTAAGCAGCAATCTTCATTAATGGATAGAATGGGAGGTTACAACCAACAATTGATTTGATGTCACCATCTCCAGCATCATCCCAACCTCATCATAATGAACATCTCTCTAGTATCATATCACTCAAATCAAATCCTCAATTGAAATTCCACCAGCATTTCTCTACTCAATTTCTCCCTTCTCAAGCACTAGGATCTCTGCTCAATTTATAGATGAGATGAAGGTAGTTTTACAATCAATGACTTTCTAATAATATGCAAGACATGTTCCCAGGCTCAGAGATTTCAAATGGACACATGGATTAGAAGTTTGACACATATGCACTCTTTTAGAAGGCACTGGCCATGTGGAGATTCCAGAACAATGAGAATTTCATTTTGTTGACGGGAAACGATGTATGGCCAACAATAAGGGATCTCCCTAGTAAAAAGTCTCAATTAGACTATAAATTTTTTGTGATAGGGATCCCGTCCAGGGTGTGGGTCCGGCTACCACTGAATACTCCTTTTATCGAACACAAACAAACCCTGGGGACCTGTGAACACACGATTATCCGGATGGTACAAGGAAAATGGTTGATGAGTCTTAATGAACATAAAACACTATGAATAGCAAGATGAGATAAAGCATGCAGCCAAAGGAAATTCTGTTAGTAGCACATCATTAGGGTCACGCTTGTAAAAGTTGTTCAAACCACAGAAGAAACAGTTCTTTATGGTTAGAGCACCCTTCACTTCCTTAAGCGGTCTCAAGAGATGAGATGAATGTTAGTAACAGAGTTTCTAACATTTTCTAAATAATCAACCTAACATCATTAATGCATTTAGTGAGTCGAAATGTATAAATGATATAAGCAGAAAACGCATATTTCTTAATCAAAAAGATATCAGATACAAAAGACAAAATATTCACAGTGTTAACACATTAATCTTCATCGGATCCAAGGGTGGAATCAAAACAAGTGCTTGTATTCATTCATATAAAAGTGAATTCAATGTTATACAATTCTCTATGCTCCTTTGGAGTCCCAAAAAAAAATATCTTTTACTATTCCCCGAAGGGGGTATTTATAGGACAAAATTGACCCTTTGGTATCCCTAACTTTTCGCCTTCTTGACCGTTGAGATGCTCTACGACTTGATGGAATCCGCAACCTGCGACCTTGGCTATAACTGTGACCTGCGACCCCTTGGCTGTTGCTACCTGCGACCTCTTCTGTTTGTTGCAATATTTGACTTGGTCATGGGAGTAGTTGGGTGATTGCGAGGTCAGGGACATCTACCTGTTGTTGTTCCTTGAGATAACTCTGCCATGCTCGATAATCTACAACCACTGGGGAGACCTAAGGCGTATCCTCTCTCAACCTGTGAAGACACTCGAGAGCATTTGGAATCAAAGTTTCCCTCTTGATCCTGATCTGATTTTCCAGGGAGGCCAGTTTGGTGTAGATCTGAACTGGTGTCACGATGAATTGAACCAGGTTTTCTTGTGATGCCAAAAATGGATTTCTCAGCAAAACATGCCTGAAAAACGCATTTTTCAGGAATGTGTGCTTAAGATATCATAAAAATTGATTAGAAACACTTAGAAAACAATTAAAAATGCTGCAGAAACCTTTACTTAGCTTTTATCGGATTTTGGCCCTAAAATAGGTGTATAAGAAAATCTACGTAAAATGAAGGGTCAGGGTTCTGGAATATGTTATATTAGGTCAAGAGGGATATACATGTCAAATTTCAGAAAGAAAAATTTTTTTTTTCTAAGTTAAACAGTTCCTCCTTCCCGACTAGTCAAGAAGAACTATGATTTCCCATGACTTGGAAGATGCAGAAATTTACTGAAGCAAGGGAAGCATATTTTCTGAGAGTATAAGATGTTAAAAAGTATGAAAAATCAGAGAATGTGATTAGGAACATGTCATAGGCATCAAGCAAGGTTAAACAGCAGTTTTACATAGAAAATTCCTCAAGATTGAGGTGCTGCAAGACAAGAGAATGACCCAGAAACCCTTCAGCGTTATTTTTAGGAGGCTGAAGCTTATTTTTATTATATTACAGATCTGCAACTGATAAATACATGAAAAAAAATATATATAATGAAACAAAATTCCCAAAGGGCTATTTATTACATTCCCCTTGGGGATTTCAGCAATACATGAAAATGCCGGAGAAGATCTGAGTTTTACTGCAGCAGATCTGCAGAATGATTCAGAATTTCTGAACCAAAAAATTCAGTGAATGTATCATATCATAAATAGACTTGGATTTGTTGGCCAATCCAAGGATCTCCCTTGATGCAAGGAGGCTTCCTTCACATCAGAGATCTAGCTCCAAAATGATGCCAAAAACCCTGCAACGCTGCTCCTTCAGCAATAACGCAGATCTATGGAAATAACTGCGCAGTATACCATGTAGAGCACATTGGCCTGATTCCAAGATCTGAAATGAAGCTCAAATCATTCAATACATCTCTCCAATGGATTAGAAACCCTCCTCCACTGAAAAGAAGTACTGAAGTGCTTTAGATCTGAAAAGATCTAAATCCCACTTGCTGCAACTTACAAAGGCAATCAAACCCTCAACAGGATCTGCATTACAGTTGGAAGTAGAAGCTTGGCCAAATGCTGGATAGTGGATCAATGCAACACATCCTCCTCCAAAGAGCTACTCCATGGAAGGAGAGAGGATTCCTAAACAGGAAATCCTCTTCCCTTTGGCTAACCAGCCAAGAGAACTCGAGTTGCTCCAGCAACTTCTAAAATCATCAACAACCTTTTCATGAGCCCTCTCCTTCCTTTTTATAAAATGAGGAAGTGAAAAACCCTAAACCACCTCACTTGAATTAGCCCCTTTCACATTTAGAAGATCCTTCTAGAACTGTGCAGATCACTTAGGAGGTTCAATGCACCTGGACTGTCTTGTGATTTGGTCCTGTTGACCCAGTCAAATAATTCAGCCCTATTCATACACAAGTGGTTTTTATGCAACCAGCTCATATTTAATCCTGTTCACATTGAGCATGTATTTATTTTTAGATCTAAGAAGTGTTGCATGTCCTCCATTAGTCTATTATTCATAATCATGAAAAATAAAACAGAATTCTAATGTCCCAATTAGCTTAGCTAATTTAGGGACATTACAATCCTCCCCTCCCAAATGTTGCTTGTCCTCAAGCAAATACAAGGATAGAACTGAACAGTGTCTCCTCCTCCTACTGTAGCATCCCCATATGATGAACTTCTCCAAATAATGAGATGTTGTGTCAAAAATGAATCTCCATATTGCCCCTCCCAAGCATGCAAGTTAGCTGAATAGCTATCATGAAAAAGTCAAATACTCAAGAAGGCAATAAGGTGCTGCCTAGAGGCTCCCTTGAGGCATGGAATCTGAAGTGTATTGGGAAATAACATCCCCCATGTGAGTTCTCCCTCCTCAAGCAATCATCCACCAAAAATGAGTCACCTCATGTCATGGCAACTCTATGAAAATGTTCCTCCACCTTGAGCTCCTGCAAAATAGGTGGGCTGAAATTCTGCACATGGTAGACAAGATAGCCTACCACAAGTTGTTCTCCTCTCCACTTAAGATAAGTGTAGAGTGCAAACTGATCTTGGGTTGCAAGGACATTGCCCTCAAGTGGCATCCTAAGGATTAGATCTGCAAAGTTCCTCCCTCCAATGCTGTAAAACCAATCAGCTCAAAATGTCTCATATGTGATGGATAGAAGAGTATCACCATGAGGTACTCCATCACACACATGGCTCACCTCCAAAAGAAACAAGTGCTTGGCTATGGTGGCCACAATTTTCCCCATGTTCCCATTAGAACATGTGCTGTAGAAAAGGTGGGAATCTCCTTCCCAAAAGGACACACTCATCTCATGTGTCTCTTTCTCAATCATGCTCTCAAAAGACATAATGGAAATATCAGCAAAGAAAACATGATCATCATCATATTGAGGGAAATATTGGAGGTTGTATGTGATGCAAGAGATTACCAACAGTCCCCCAAATCCTCACAGCGCAGTCTTCTCAACTGCTGCTTTAGAAGAGTATATGGCAAATTGCCTCCTGTGACATGGTTAATCATATGAATAAGAATCCACATGTAAGGAAAACATATTTGCCCAAAGCCACATAATAGATGGCTATCTCCATCATGCAATTTGGCCCAATGAAGTTCATGGAGCTCAATAAATAGCTTGCCCTCTTGTGGAGCAATGCACTGCCAAGAGATGGTAAGAGAATTCAAGCAAAAGATCTCACCATATGTTGGAAGCAAGAAGATACATGGACTCATGAATGAATCCTCCATATTAGTTTGGCACACTCCCATGAAGAGAAATCAACCAAGCTCTGCATGCAAACCCTCTTCTCCATGCTTGGAAACCAAGACAAGAAGAATACATCATCTTCCTCACCTCCTCTTTGCTCACTAAGTGAATTTAATGAGAAGTGATCCTGGGAATACTCCATCAATAAATCCCATCTCCAAAGTGACAACATTGTTGGCCTATACAAATAGGCTCCCCTCAACACATAGCTCCAATCTTTTACATGAGTAATGTCAAAGGTATCTTCCACAATGCTGCTACATATGAGAAGTCCTTCCCATGAATAAAGTCCTTCTTGAACATCTAGGGTCAAGGAGTAACCCCTTTGCACTATGATAGTGCCATCTTCTACTCCTGCAACATCATGAAAACTATGAGAGCAAATCTGCCCTTGCTCTCTCAAGAACATCCCAAGCAACAAAATCCTTTGTTGCTTTCTCATACTTCCATCATCCCATCCATGTAGTGACAACATGGTGCTTGACATGAAAAATGTTATGCCAACACAATGTGCCCATGCTCTTTGCTACTCCATGATGCAAGTATCCTGCCATATATGTGGTTAAGAGATGCATGTATACATGAGATAAATCAAAATAATCAACACCCTTACCACAAGTTTTTCTCATACAATGGGAGCAGCTCATATATGAGCCTCCTTCCATTCTCAAAGAGAAGAGAGAAGACTGTAATAACTCTTCCCAAGAGTCATGTGCATGCATAGCTCCCATGCCAAATGTAGATGTGGGAAGGCTTCCATCCTTCCCCTTCTTTTCCTGCCACAACACAGAAACTGAAATGAGAGTGGGTGTGGATGATAATGAGAGACTGCTTCTCTCCTCCTTGAGCCTACCCAAGACTCTCAGCGCTGCATCAAGATCTCCCAAGGTCTCCACCTTTCTTGAAATCAATGGGCAATGCCTCACCATGTGAAGCCTTCACCTCTTATTGCTGATCAAGTGGCCCTCTTGGTGCAATGTCTCCAGGAAATGAGACATCATCAAGTGGTGACTGAATACATGAATGGAGAAAACCCTCCATGCTTCCAATGCGCAATCCAATCACCTCTTTAGGTGCATCAACCTTTTGCAATGGATAGGAATGAGATTGGCCCTCTTCCCCATCTTCTCTCGGTATCCTCATGCCTTTGCACCTTCTCCATCTCAAGGGCTTGTTAAATGTAGCCCCTTTGATATCTCCAAGGGAAGATCTTATTCCTCCCTTACTGCTCTTGCACAGCGCAGTGCAATTCTATTGTTCTAGATCAGTAGCACATAGAAATGTAGATCTCTCCACGCAATGGGCTGAAATGAAAGCAGATGAATCTTTGACCTTACCTTGGTGCAATGTAGAAGCAAGAACTTATTCTGCAACTGTGTAGTCTTCCTCCATTGAACATGAAGGCTGCTTCTCCAAGGTTGTGCCAGCGCTGGTACAAGTCTCCACCTTCTCAATCTCCTTGAGATCTTCTTCAATGCCCTTCATTCTTTCAAGTGGTGGAGCCATGCTCTGATTTTCTTCTGTATAGCTCTCCTTATTTGTGAGGATAGGAAGTGCATGGATCTTCCCCTCCTTCTTGAAACCTTCTGCAGGTCTCACTGCAGCTTTCTGCGTCTTGAAACCCTCTAGGAGTTTCATTTTCTTCCTCCTTCTTTCTTCTGTCTAACCTCTTTGAAGAGGCTCTTCCTGGATCTGAAATATGATGAGGTGAAACTCATTTCTTTCAGATTTCTGATCTCTATCTCTTCTCTCCTTTGATACTGCTGCAAAGTTCCCTCTTCAGGAGTACCAAGATTCTATTCCAGAGATTGACTGCAGGGGCATTTACTGGATATATCACCTTCACAAGGAAGGATGATATCTAGAGGCTACTTGGCCATCTGCATACTCTGTCTATAGAGCTTGAAATATTCCTACTTCAGGGATTCAGCACTTTGACTTGAAGCCACAGGCTGAGCCAAAGATCATGCTCTAATACCACTGTAATGTCCCAAAAATGGATTTCTCAGTAAAACATGCCTGAAAAACGAATTTTTCAGGAATTTGTGCTTTATCTATCAGAAAAAGTGTTTAGAAACACTCAGAAAACAATTAAAAATGCTGCAGAAACCTTTACTCAGCTTTTATGGGCAGAAAGGTGGGGAAAAGTGAGGATTTTGTCCCTAAAATAGGTGTATAAAAAAATCTACGTAAAATGAATGGTCAAGATTCTGTAATATGTAATATTAGGTCAAGAGGGATCTACATGTCGAATTTCAAGAAAAAAAATGTGTTTTTCTAAGTTAAACAATTCCTCCTTCCCGACTAGTCAAGAAGAACCTTGATTTCCCATGACTTGGAAGATGCAGAAATTTACTAAAGCAAGGGCAGCGTATTTTCTGAGAGTATAAGATGTTAAACAGTATGAAAAATCAGATAATTTGATTAGGAACATGGCATAGGCATTAAGCAAGGTTAAACAACAATTTTACATAGAAAATTCCTCAAGATTGAGGTGCTGCAAGACAAGAGAATGACCCAAAAACCCTTCAGCGTTATTTTTAGGAGTTTGAAGCTTCTTTTTATTATATTACAGATCTTAAACTGATAAATACATGAAAACAGAGATCTATAATGAAACAAAATGCCCAAAGGGCTCTTTATTACATTCCCCTTGGGGATTTCAGCAATACATGAAAATGTCGGAGCAAATCTGAGTTTTACTACAGCAGATCTGCAGAATGATTTAGAATTTATGAAGCAAAAACTTTAGTGAATTTATCAGATCATAAATATACTTGGATTGGTTGGCCAATCTAAGGATCTCCCTTGATGCAAGGAGGCTTCCTTCACATCAGAGATCTAGCTCCAAAATGATGCCAAAAACCCTGCAACGTTGCTCCTTCAGCAATAACGCAGATCTGGGGAAAGAACTGTGCAGTATACCATGTAGAACACTTTGGCCTGATTCCAAGATCTGAAATGAAGCTCAAATCATTCAATACAGCTCTCCAATGGATTAGAAACCCTCCTCCACTGAAAAGAAGTACTGAAGTACTTTAGATCTGAAAAGATCTAAATCCCACTTGTTGCAACTTACAAAGGCAATCAAACCCTCAACAGGATCTGCATTGTAGTTGGAAGTAGAAGCTTGGCCAAATGCCGAATAGTGGATCAATGCAGCACATCCTCCTCCAAAGAGCTACTCCATGGAAGGAGAGAGGATTCCTAAACAGGAAATCCTCTTCCCTTTGGCTAACCAGCCAAGAGAACTCGAGTTGCTCCAGCAACTTCTAAAATCATCAACAACCTTTTCATGAGCCCTCTCCTTCCTTTTTATAAAATTAGGAAGTGCAAAACCCTAAACCACCTCACTTGAATTAGCCCCTTTCACATTTAGAAGATCCTTCTAGAACTGTGCAGATCACTTAGGAGGTTCAATGCACCTGGACTGTCTTATGATTTGGTCCTGTTGACCCAGTCAAATAACTCAGCCCTATTCATACACAAGTGGTTTTTATGCAACCAACTCATACTTAATCCTGTTCACATTGAGCATGTATTTATTTTTAGATGTAAGGAGTGTTGCATGTCCTCCATTAGTCTATTATTCATAATCATGAAAAATAAAACAAAATTCTAATGTCCCAATTAGCTTAGCTAATTTAGGGACATAACAGAGAGGCGGTTGTTTGCCTTATGGGCTGTATAAATGCTTGGATATATTTGGAGACTTCTTCCCACATTTTCTCTTCACCCAGTGCACCCAGAGACAGAATGTCGTGTACTTCGGCCATTGAATCAACGCCGCTAATCAGATGTTCATATGCGGACATTACTTTCTCCAAATCCTTGATGAGTTTCTCCTTGGATTGACCTTTATCTGGATTTGAACCTTGTCATTCTGGGTGGAAATCCAACCTTTTCTAGGCAAGGTGGCCGGAGCTTGTGGATACCTGTTAGATATTCTGTCAAAGGCATTGGAAGCTTCCCTTAGTTGTGTGTTCCTCCTCTTGGTTTCTGCCTGTGCTTTCAGTAGTGGCGCGACGGTTTGTTTTATCGTGAACAGTTCTTCATATACCTGTTTCATGGTGGCCTCGAAAGTGACCAGCTCTCCCTGAACAGTGAGTGATATTTCGTTAGTAGGGGTATTCCTAACCTAAAGCTATCGGACCTCTTCTTGTAGCTCCTTCTTTTGCTACTCTGATTTAGTTGTCTTTAGTTCATAGGCCTGTAGTCTATTCTGCGGGGACAGAATTTATCTACTCATTTTGCTTACGTTCTCCTCAGTAGCTGTTGCAAAAGCGATACCGGTTGATGCGACCATAACCAGATTGGTCCTGGTGTCCAAGACTATATCCTTCTCTGTAGTGACTGTAAGGGGTGCAGCATGGTCCCATGCCAAACATCTTCTCTTTTCCTACCTGATCTTGTGTGTGAATTGATCATAGGTAAGTCTTGTGAGATCAAGCACTCCCTCATCTAGATCCTCGGAGGTACCCAATTCCGGGAGGGCAAAGCACACATTGGTTGCAGGAGTTGTTTGGGGTACCTCGATGTGTGGCAACTCCGTTTGTTTCTCTGTCTCTGGATGAGGTGTCTTACTTCCTTCGGTTCCTTTGGAGGAATCTTCATTTGACTTCTGACTTTCTTCCTCTCTCCTCTTTTGCTATGTTTTTGCTCTATCTTGTTCTTCTTTTAGATGGCGCTCTGCTTCTGCTTTGTCTTGTTCTTCCTTTAGCCGGTGCTCAGCTTGTGCTCTAGCTTGATCTTCTTTTAGCTGGTGCTCAGCTTCTGCCTTACCCTGTTTTATTTTTAGCTGGCACTTAGCTTCTGCCTTTTCTTCCTCTTCTTTCTTCTGTTGTTCCTCTTCCTTTTTCTTGTGGTTTTCCTTCGCCCGCTTCTTTCTTTGTTCTTCTTTCAGTTGCTTCTTTCGTTTTTCCTCCTCTTCCTTTTCCTTTTCCTAGTTTTCTTGTTTAGCTTTAGCCTCTTTTTCTCTTTGCTGGGTGGAATATTTATGACCTGTACCGGTCCTTGGCTTCTTGGCTTTGGAGGATGATGCTCCTCCCAGCGTATGGATTCTTTCTTCTAAAGTCTGGTTATCTTGATCTTCCTGATCAGTTGATTCCTCTGGAGCGGCCTCTCTATCTTTGTTGTACCAATTCCTGACTTTATCTTCAGCTGGGAAATCAATATGCTGGTAACTCCATTTGAATTTGGCACGCTTGTAATGGGTGGGGATGATTCTCTCAGGATCATACATCCAGTGTGCCAAGGGAGATAGACAAAATCCTCTGACTTGCTCAGCCTCTACCTCTACTTCCCTGAAATCCTTCACTGTGTACACGCCAATAGTGAGTGGCAAAGTGGGCCATGGCTTCTTCTTGCCCTTAGTGAGAACTTTTGAAAAACCCCCTGACATCTAGTAACATGTTTCTTGGAGGAGGAGTTTTTCGGTTATGAACTGGGGCAGTGCATGAGGAGCCTTGAGCAACCCAAAAACTTGGATGAAAGCACCATTCATGTTAGGGAACCAGTGGGCTACTTGGGTTATCATCTCCATGGCTCACCTGGACATGCACGGGGTGTCTTTTCCAAATAGCTTCCCGTAGAGAGCAGGGATGAAGCTGCGTGCGATTGAATCCATGTCCTGCTTATATCTGAAATCCCAGAACACCATTAAATCTTTGTGAATTGGACCATTGTGTTCTGGTTCCCAGTTGTGTGCCCACCCCTCAAAATGGCGCCTTGCGCATACCGCATCTAAAAGGTACGATGCCATGTAAAATTATGATGCATACCCTTCATCAGGTGCTAGTGCTGCAGATATGTTTGATCTGAGGGCCGCCACTATCAAGTTGGCCCAGTTGAAGTGGGTGTAGTACATAGTAACATCATACATCAGAGAAACCCAACCACCGTTGAAAGTGGTTGCATCTAGACGGCCATACATCCTACATAATATTGCAGCTACAAGCTTGTAGACCTTCTTGAGACCTGCCGTCTGATATTCCTAGTCCTTCTTGAGCCGAAAATTTTCTGGGTCTTCCCACCACCCTTTTAAGGTCTCAGAAATGGGGATTGCATGAGTGGTGGCCCACTCATCGTTGAAGGTCTGTTCTCGGCGTTGAAGTACATAATAGAATTCTGCATCTTGCCCCTTCAGGTTTGCGAATGTCTTCCCAGCATGATCCCGAATAACCCAGATCTTGGGGTTTACCCTTTGCAGGATCCACTTGATCAGCTCTGCACATGGGAATATAGGCGGATGGGCACCTATGTAATGGAGCTTGGATATTTTAAACTGCACATACACCTGCCGGTCTGGGAGGTCTTATGGGAATTCAAGCTTTGTAAATTCTTGGTATACCTGATACCAAGTCATACTTTCCCCTTTGCCGAAAGTCCAGGCTGTGTCTCCATAGATATGGGGAAGAGAAATAGGTATTTCCTCCTTTGAGATTTCTATCTCAGGGCTTTTGTTCCTTTTGCGAACTGCCAGAGGCTCCATATCACTCGAGGTTAACGAGATGGATACGCATTCTAGCTCGGCTTCGAGGTTCCCTAGCATGTTCATAAAACAATCCCACGACAAGAATGATGTCATATTTATAAATATTTGGGCTGCTCCTACCTCTGCTCAATTATTTTCAAGGAAATGGTTGAACCTGCTACTTGGCGACCTTGTAACTGGGTCACTGGGTCGCTAGGTCATGTTGGTTTAAACTTTCACAAAAAAGCGACTTAACGACTTGGCAACTTGCGACTAGGTCGCGAGGTCGTTGAGTCGCTGAGTTGTGTTGGTTTAGATCTTCACTGAAGTGCGACCTGCAGACTTAGCAACTTGCGATCGAGTCGCAAGGTCGCGAATTCATGTCACATTGAACTTTTTCGTAATATGTGACCTAGCGATCCTGCGACTTAGCGACCGAGGTCGCGAGGTCGCGGGTCGCACTAGGGCTTGGCATATGGTTTACGCGGCGGTGAATACCTTCATCTTTTTTTTTAATCAAAAGGGAGGTAGGGTGACACATAAAGTGGGAAGCAAACATTAAGTTCCTTACTGAAAGGGCTTGAAAGGGAACTTGAATAAGCTGATGTAAGGGAGGTTTCCAGAGGAGGTACACAAGGACATCAAGCTATGGGGACTGGCAAGCTACAACAACAGGATTCATCGAAGACAACAGAAGCTAGGTTAAGGTTTTAAAAAAGGCTAAGGTGAGGGAAAAGGGGGCAACAATCAGTCAAAAAGGAAACAACAGGAGGATTAGGCAACTTACTCGGGAAAAGTGGGCTCCAGCTAGCTTGTCAGAGGCATTTTCTTTCTCCATCGCGCAGGTCGAATGCGACCTATGCGACCCTTCTATATATAAAGGGGCCGCACATGTGTGTGAAATAAATGAAGGTCACAAGGTCGAAAATGAGTTGAGCTGATGCGATGTGCAACCATGCGACCTGGGGGGTCATGGGGTCACGGATCACAAGGTCGCAATTGTTTGATTTCGGGATGATGTGCGACCTCGCGACTTTACGACCTGAGGGGTCGCAAGGTCGCAGGGTCATAAATTAAATGAGTTAACCAATTATGCGACTTAGCGACTTGAGATTTTGAAAGAGTGAATTTAGGCTTCACTCCATTTTTCAAAAAGGACAGGGGCTCAAAAATTTAAAAGGGGCAAAATTTTGGAGGGTGTTGTAGCAACTACAACACACTCCCAATTGACCAACGCACCCTTAAGTGTCGGGAAGTGCTTTGCAGAGCACCCTTGAATGGAGGTAAATTCATATGAAATGCACTTAGCCCCTTGAGAGACTGCGTTGGTGAGCTCATAAGTGATATAACATATACTTCAAATCTTGGAAACCTTGCAATGGAAGTCATGGATGATTTGTCTTTATTATTTGTTTTAGGGCATGTAGCAACTGAAATGATAGGGGATGATAAACCCTATTAATTGGTTCTGGGGATGATGTCTAGTTTAACCAGGTCATTGGAAATGATGCACAAATTGACCTATAACAGATGTGGTGATTGCGTAGGATAGCTAGATTAGTAGCATGTTATCATGAGCACCACTAGTTCACTTTTGACATGTTGCATACATTTTGAGGTCAGATGACCAATGTGTCTTGGGCACAAATTTTGTAAAAACCTATAATTATATATCTATTTGTTTTTAGTGTTTCCTATGTTTATTGCGCAATCATATTCAATTATGTGATTTGAATTGAAAATACATCTTTACATGTGTTGCAAATGTCTGTTTGTAACATAATTCGCTAAGGAATCGGTTAATGTGTTCAAGTTTTTGGAAATGTGTTGATATTGAATAAAATCAAAATGTCTTTCCAAAAGTCGAACTCTTAGGAACATACTATGCAATGTTGGATTTCTGACAGTATAAACACTAGTAAGTTGCAGTACCACAAGTTGTGAGTCTAACTTAATGATGATGTGGTTAATACCAAATGAAATGGCATCAGAGAGAAGTTTGATCAACGCGTTATACTCAGCGATATTGTTTGTAGATCGACCGATACAAATCCCTTGAAAACTCACTAACTCGTCATTTAGAGCGAAAATGGCCCACGCTGCAAAGGATAGATTTTGCGTACTACGACTAGCACCATCAGCATACCCAATGAATGGATCCAAAGATTCAAACATCTGCGATGAAATGTAAAGCGGATTAATAACTTCAATAAAACTCTAGAAAAAACAAACTAAGATAGTAAATGCAAATCAACAACATATATATAATATAATACAACAGTTTACTATGCTCATGTTTAAGCATAGTAACATTTTAGATACAACACATTTCGGGGTTGCGCCAATGGAATTCCAACGTAATCTACCAAATCTTAGGCACCCTTAGCAAGAAATATTTTGAAAATATCGAAGCCATGCCATAACGGCTCAAATTTCCCTGTACCTATTACATCAGCTTCTTGATCATAAACAAGGACTAGGTCACCCTCTAAGAAGAAGCGAGGTTGGACATGCTTGTCGTATCGCGCCTTTATACGTCTCTTATGTGCTTCGTTGGCCAATGTGGCTTCACGACGCATTTCATCAAGATGGATGACATTAAAAAGACGCGCTTCTTCATAAGAGATGTCAGGTAACAAGTTGATTGTGAATTTTAACGACGGTATTTCACATTGGATTGGCAAGATAGCTTCCAGACCATACACCAATTGAAAGGGGGTAAATGTGGTATGCCCACAAATCTGAGTATAGGATCAAATTCCAATTTCGTTTATGATCTCCTATCATTCATTTAAGAATCTTGATAATAGCCTCAACTTGTCTATTTGATTGTGGATAATAAGGAGTATAACTATCATGCGAAATTCCTAATTTGGCAATCAACACATTCATCATATGATTGTGAAAATGAGAACCATGATCTGTGACTATAGCTTGTGGAACACCAAACCGTGAAATGACATGATTAAAGAAAAACAATGCAATTGTTTGTCATGTGTTATTAAATGTGGGCATCACTTCGGCCCACTTGGTAAAGTAGTCAACTATGACAATAATATAACCATGCCCCCCGGACGAACGAGGGTTACATGTCATGAAGTCAATGCCCCATTTTACAAATGGTCCCACAGATATGACAGGATGCATTTGAGTTGGCGGTTTGCGTATTTTATGATCAAATATCTGGCACGCATGACAACTTCTGACCGCGAGGATGCAGTTGCAAAATATGGTAGGTCAAAAGTAACCGACGCAGAGTATCTTCTGCACGATAGTGTATCGATACAAGTGTCCACCATGAGCCCCAGCATGACAATCATTTAAAACCTTTTCGGCCTCCTCATGAGTGAGGCGCCTCCTTAAAATTGTATCGACACCGCGACGATAAAGTGTATCGCCGACGATCAGATAATATTTTTCTTGGTATCGAATACGTCGATGGTCAGAGCGAGAGGTATCAGGCTTAAAATTCTGGGTCTAGAGATAAATGATAAAATCCCCATACCAAAGATTATATGATCCAATAATAAATAAAGACTCATCAAGAATAGATGGTTATGATGTAGTAGCAGTACTATCAGAGGGAAGGTCACAGAGAAGCTCAGCCAAAACTAAAGACTTCTTTGACTTGGATTTAATGAATTCCAAATCAAACTCTTTCAAAATGACAATCCATTTTGAATACTTTCCCCCCAGCAATTGACGTGAAAAGATGTAATTCATGGTTTTGCAATCCAAAATGACAAGGGTATTCCGGAACAGGATATAGTGGCAAAATCTTTGGACAGTTTGAACAACCGCCACAGGGCAAGATTTTCTACGTATGAATACTTCACTTCTGTATCATTGAGATTATGACTCAAATAATATATCGTATGTTCTATCCCATTTTCTACTTGGACCAATACCATAGAAAAGGTCATATCATTTGCAGCGATATATAAGAAATAATCAGTCTAATAATTGGGGGGATGCATTAATAACACCTGGACAAGTGTATCCTTGACAACATCAAAAGAAGCTTCCACAAACTTATCCCGATAGAAGTGAATCCCCTTTTTCAAGAGTCGAGTAAATCCTTTATCCATTTTGGCGTAGTTGGGTATGAACCTCCTTAGGAAGTTAGCCTTTCCCTGAAGTTTCTGTAACTAAAGCAGATTTGATGGCGCAGGCAAATCAAGAATGGCCTGGACCTTTAGTGGGTCGATTCGAATTCCTTCTTTTGAGACGACGAATCCTAGCAAACAAGCAGAACCAACACAAAACACACATTTATGTAGATTGAGGTGTATTTTGTAAGGTCAGCAGTGTAAAAGGATATCTTTCAAATGCATCGAGTGATCAGTCTGGTTTCATCAATATGCGGGTAAATCGTCTAGATAGGGTTGAACAATGTGCTTGATGTCATTGAAAGCATAATCAATTGCTCTCTGAAAAGTTTCCCCAACGTTCTTTAAACCAAACGGGAGTTTTCGATATGCAAATGTGCCCAAGGACAGATGAATGTTGTCTGGTATTGGTCCTCCGGGTGGATATTGATTTGATTGTAGCCAGAAAATCCGTCCATGAATGAAAATATTTCGCATCCACCACAATCGTCAATAATCTGGTCGATAAAGGAAGTAGGATAGTTTTCTTTTGGACAAACAAGACTAACATCCCGGTAATCAACACACACTCTGATGGTCCCTTTTTTTCATAACAGGAACAATATTGGAAACCCACTCAGTTAGTAGAACAGGGTAAATGAAACCAGCACACAATTTTTTTTCAACTTCTTCTTTAATGGCAGCGGCCTTCTTCGAATGAACAGGACGAAGGCATTGACGTACCGATTTGACATCAGGGTACATATTAATAGTGTGTTCAACGATACTAGTATCTATGCATAGCATTTCCTCGCAAGACCAAGAAAATACATCACAAAATTCACGAAAGAGAGAGCGATATGTTTCGAGTTGTGATGGAGAACAAGACACGCTGACATGAATGTTTTCTACAGCGCCTGGTTTAGTTGAAATATCGATAGAAATGGTTTCTTCAATATTTGATAAATTTCGCTCGGATTCGATTGCATTAATGGGAAAAGAATTCGAAAATAAAGTTTTGATCGATGGGTGATATCATTCAATAAGATTATCTTCTTTGTAATCCTGAAGATGAGAGTAATGATGATGATCTTCCCATAGTTCTCCTTCTCGAATCATGGATTCCACAATATTCTCATTTGTCACGAAATTGAATGAAAAGGATCAGATGGAGTACCAAAACCTAATGAATGATCAACCCAAATGATCGGTGATGATGATTTTAGATTCATTATCCAAGCCATGTAGATTGATTGCTATGCCAGCTCACTTGGGTTGGGCGGCAGAAATTCAACCAACATATCAACTTCAGAATAACCCATAATCTTCCTTAAGCCAGATGGAGTGGAAGATATCATGTAGCAGGTGTCTATGTTTTCAATTTCTGTCGACGTTGCAGGTTGTGGTAATGCAAAGGTTTCCATGAGGGTAGAACCCTTTAAGAGCCCCACACCAATGTTTTGAAGTGTGAGATCGAGTGCGTGAACTAACGGAACACTTCAAGTTTCCTAGGAACTGGAGGCAAAGAAAGATAGTTGATTGATGGCTATGATGACACCTTTATGTGGAAAGGCGGTCATTCTAATATATGTAGAAACGATCACAGTCATAACATATACCCATGGCCTTCCGAGTAGAATGTTGTAATCAAGGGGTCCATCAACAACCTCAACTTCAACATTTTTTTGTTTTCCCCTAGTTCAACATGCAGGTTATATATAATACCACAAGGCTTATATGTACGCTAGTCGAAATCTTTCAATGTCGTAGGTGATTGAGATAAGCGCAGCGAGCCAAGTGAATTCTAGCAGTTTAACGACATAATGCACATAGATTCTCCCTCATCAATAATAGTACGATGAACAAGGTGATTGAGAGAATTTACTTGGATGGGGAGTGCCAATTCTACTAGTAATTGCGGCACATAGCCCGTATGATTAAAGACTACAAGATTGGAATTTGTTGGATTGATTCCACTAATTGCTGACAATAAAGCCTGCTTCTGGGAGGGACAATTTTGAAGCACCTCAAGCGCTGACATGGATAAAGGGGATTGATCCAAATATTCAACTATATTATAATTTTTAACAGCTCGGGCCCGAGGATTAAATATCGATTTATGAACAACTCCCTTCGGTGGCTTCATTGTTAATTCAAGAATAGCGTTTGCCGGTATCGATTCTGTAAACGGATTTAGTAGGTTGATCAGTAGTCTGACTGTTGGAACAGGATCTCCCACGAGCTGCGAAACTGGTCCATTTTTTAATACTTTTGATTAGATTTAGTCTAGCGTAGGGGTTTTGGGGTGGGTCAAAGCCCCGAAAGCATTGTAATGGGTAAAAGGGTAAACCAGGGGTCCGAAAACCACGGTTTGCGGACCATAGGAAAGTCTCGGCTAGATTATTATAAATAGAGGAACATTTTGTATTGTAAGTTAGGCAATAAGGAACTATTGATGCGAATTGTGGTTTAAGTTGTCTGTTTGGGTTTTTGGGGAAAGGACTCCTGTTGGCTGTGTGCACGGAGATCCAAAGTCTAGATGTGTGCGGACCCTGCTGCTATGTGCGCAGGCTGGGAAGGGGATTGTAAGAAGGAAATGATGAACTGATGAATAAGAAAGGTTGATAGATAACTGGATCTGTGAGTACTATCTGTGTTAATAATTGGTAATTACTACATTGTGCGCATTCTATATTTAAGCTGTGAAAGATCTGTGTAAGTGTGTTTTCTTTATTTGGATCTATTCTGTTCTGTTTATGCCATATTGTGCTACTATCATAAAAGTATATAATTATAGATCTATTGCACGTGGATGCGAATAGAGACCTCCTTGGCCCTGCGCAGAACAAGGCGATCTGGGTATCACAGGGCCGAACGCAGCTCTGCTTGCCTTACCTATCCTTTCTCAGGGTGCAGAAACCTGGTTCCAACACCCACCCATACTACTTCGGGTGAGACTTTGACCTACGCAAGTAGTTCATTTCCGAAAGGGCCAGTAGTATAGGGGTTTGTTGGCAAACCTTGAACTCTAAACCTGGGTCAGGACCCCTCGTGCCAAAAAATGGTTCCGTTGGCGGGACCTAAGCATTTTGAGAAAGGGAACGGGTACTGACAAGAAAATACTGAAAATCTAACATGGAAGTGAATGAGCGTCATTATGGATGAAAGTACAACATGGAGCGGTAAGTACTATCGAACCAATCAAGAAAGGGATCACTCTGTCCATAGCCCGCTGAAAAGAGCAGCTACGCAAGGTCCGCCAGCTACCCCAACGTCCGACTCACAGGAGAACAAGCCCTCAACCGAAACCCCGCTAGAAGGAGACATGGCAGTACACTTGAAATTACCTACCTTTAAAGGCGCGGTCGATGAGGACATGGATCGTTTTTGGTTCATGGGCGACTCAGTATGGACTGCGCAGGGGGTGGTATGTGATACTGTGAAGAGAGCGCAGTTGTCCCTAGCCTTCGAAGAGAGAGCTCTGGACTGGTATATGTGTTACATATCTCAAAACGGGAGCGCATCTCTTCAATATATTAAGGACGCCTTAAAACAACAATTCTGGAAGCAAAAATATTACTCTTAGTTGGTAGTAGAAGTAAAGGACTTCAAGCAAGGTGCGTCTGAATCAATGTGGGAGGCCGATCAGCGATTGAAGAAAGCAATCAGGGAAGGAGGGTTCAAGTACAATGACAGACAACACACCGAATGGTTCATTGCTATGTTGCTACCCCAATTGCGTATACCAATGGGCCACCAGACCTTCGAGTCACAGGAAAAGCCTTAGAAGTTGCCATGAAACTTGAAGTCGCGCCCAAATACGACACTTTGGGAGGAGTAAAGCAAATTCAAGAGCGGCTCGGAGCCATGCACATGGAGATTCAGAGCCTACAGACAGAACGGGGAAAAGGAGCTAGCGCAGACCTCTGGTGCATACGATGTCGAGTATCTGGCCATAAAAAGGACCAGTGTCCTCTATTGACGGATTACATGCAGGTAGGAGGACCTAGTCCGCTACGTCCAGGCTCCAGCGGGTCTGCGTTATGGTACGATGATTGCCGGGTAGCGGGACTACATGATACGGCCCAGTGCCCTCAGCTAAGTATGGGCGAACTGAAGCAATAGTGGTGCAGGTTCTGCCGGTCGGTAGGACACGATGAGCAGAACTATCGCACGTACGACTTGATTATAGATCGAGGGAACTTCTATAGGGTACAATCAGACCCTGCATCGCAGAGATCCCCCGCAACTTTTGGTGGCTCCCCAGCAGGGGGCAAGGGAGGTTGGGGAGGAAGCGCAGGATGAGGATGGGGACAACTAATCTGCTAAAACTGCAAAGAGGTAGGGCACTTCGTGAGGTACTGCCCAAACGCCACCAGGAAATCCTGCAAATATTGCAGACAGCTGAACCATGAGATTTAAGACTGCTCGATCCTGATAGAAAAAATGCAGGAAAAACAGCCCACTCCTACGTAGAATGTGCAGAGAGTTAAAGCCGAGCTAAGAAACATAGACCCGAATGTGAAAGTCATAACACGCAACGAGATGATCACCCAGGGAGAAAGGGAAGCGCTTGCCAAGGACCCTACGACCTCTCAGGAAGGATCGAACATCAGCTAGAGACAAGAAGCAATAGCGGCTACTGCACAGATGCCGACACACATCAAGGTAGAGGAGGGGGTTGAGCCCTTTCTCCAAGCATGTCTGAAGCTGCTACGCAACCCATAGGCTATAGAGAACCTTCAAGCATTAATGCATAGTTGCGCAGCTCGGTCCACTCTGATTCCCGAGACCAAGGATGTACACAGGCTATACAGGTTTAAGAAATGCACCGGAAGAGAAATGTTGTTGACTGCACAGATTGGTGATTACGAGATGGATCAAGTTATTTTAGATTTGGGATCAGATGCGAACGTATTACCAAAGAAAACATGGCAACGAATGGGAGAGCCTAAATTGGAATGGTCCACCATCCAGCTGTGAATGGAAAATCAACAAAAGATCATCCCTCTGGGAAGACTGCCGAAAGTCATGGTAGATATCGCAGGGGTAAAAGTCCTATCTGAATTTGAAGTAATAGAAATTGTGGAAGATGCGGATCCCTAACCTGCGCTTCTAGGACTGGACTAGGCTATAGACATGGGGGGTGTCATCAATCTCAAAAATCGTAGCATGGTGTTCGAGAATAACGGTACGCGCGTAATAGTACCACTAGTTCCCACTGAAGGTGTGCGGTATACAGAGCCAGCATGTGAGGAGAAGGAAATAGATCACATTTACAAATTAACTACGCATGACGAAGACTGGGTTAACCCCACAACAAAAGGAATACTATACTGGGAGAAGGACAATGAATGATTTTCCGACCCTGATGGGGAACTGGAGAATTGGAAAAACTGGTTGCACGATGTCTCGGCGTTGCAATGTCCTCGGGTCGCAAGGGCCCTCTGCTGCATTTCTTCGGAGATAAGAGATCTACCCCACTTTGATGAGTCTGGTAGCGTCTAGGAATTCCTGAGAACACTGGAAGCTAGGGTTCCAAGAGAACGACGGCTCTGGGCCCTTAATCTAGCTATGTGTGGGACACCTGCACGATGGTGGGATACCCACAAGAAAGCATTCCCTGACTAGGAGATGTGTCGGGATAGGATGATTCTGCGGTTCGTCCCTCCAGCTGACATATGCACTAAGATATTCCTCAGACCCGGGGATCCCTGCACGCATCTGCGTACCTGGATGACCAAATGGTCTGACCGGACTACGAAAGAATGGGTCCATCTATTTGTTCATGCCTTAGGCCCTATCCTCGTCGCTTGGTATTTAGATGCGGAGTTACATCAGCGCACCCACCACTAGGAAATACTAAAAGAGGACTTTATAGGAACGTTCAGACTAATTGGGAGGACGGAGACGCTCGACGAAGCTTTGCAGGACACCGATGCGTTTGTATTTAAGAACTCACACCACCACGCCGCACCAGCGGTCCTGACATGGGAAGCACAGATGCAAGACATAGTCAACTGCCAGAGCTTGGCGATAGACAAAGAAGAAGAGAATCCTCGAAACGTCTCTATTCCATAATCTGAAGGGGAACGCGCCGTTATTGGACCTCCGCTGCAGAATATTGATGTGACGCAACCTCTCAAGCTGCGCGAAATTAATATTGGGACGAAAGAACACCCTAAGATGGCTAAAGTTGGGGACTATTGGGATGATGGAACTGTAGGAAAAATTGTAGAGCTACTTAACGGAGTATCAAGACTTATTTCCAACAAAGTTTTCTGAGCTCAAAGGAATCACATGGGACCTAGGCATTATGCAAATCACTCTGAAACCCGAGGCGTGCCCCGTCAAGCAGCGACCTTACCGACTGAATCCTAAATATAAGCAAAAGGTCAAACAAGAACTGGACAAAATGCTTGTCGCAGGTATCATTGAACCAGTTGAGCAATCGGATTGGGTAAGTCCAATGGTCATCCAGGAGAAGAAGACAAAGGGGGAAATACGCATCTGCGTAGATCTACACAAGTTAAACGACGCTTGCGTCCATGACCCCTTCCCTACGCCCTTCTCCGACGAAATCCTTGATAGCGTGGGTGGACAGGAGGCCTATTCCTTCACCGATGGGTTCTCAGGGTACCACCAGATCTGAATTTCACCTGAAGATCGCAGTAAGACTACATTCACGACTGAATGGGGATCCTTTCAGTATACGGTCATGCCCTTTGGTCTCAAGAACGCACCCGCTATTTTCTCAAGGGTCATAGTTGCTGTATTCAAGGAGTTTATTCATAAGTTCCTAGAAGTTTATTTCGATGACTGGACGGTCTTCAGCCTGGTCAAGGAGCATGTCTCTAACCTGCGAATAATGTTGGATGCATGCCAGAAGCACCAGATTTCCTTGAATATTAAGAAGTGCATCTTCTGTGTACCGTTCAGAATCTTGCTCGGACACATAGTATGTTGGAAACGGTTGATGGTTGATCCTGTGAAGGTAGCCATAATTATAAACCTTGCAGTCCCAACAACAGAGAAACATTTGCGTTCTATTCTTGGACACACGGGCTATTACAGGAAATTCATTCAAGGGTACGCATTGATCACAACACCCATGGAAACACTGCTAAAGAAAGATGCTTCATTTTTTTGGAATGATGAATGTCAGAAGAGCTTTGAACTACTCAAGGAGAAGATGATATCTGCACCCATACTAATATTTCCTGATTGGTCAAAGGAATTTCATGTACATGTGGATGCGTCAGGCATCGCCTTGGGTGCTGTCCTCACTCAACCTGGAGAGGGAGATATTGATCACCCGGTTGCCTTTGCGAGTCGGAAACTCTCGGGCACAGAACGTAACTACTCTACCACTGAGCGAGAGGGATTGGCTATGGTATACATGTTACAGAAATATCAGCACTATCTACTGGGTGGACACTTTAAATTGTTCACTGATCATTCGACTTTGAAATACCTGGTCAACAAGCCTGTGTTGGGGGGGAAGATTTGTCGTTGGCTGTTGCTATTTCAGGAATATGATTTTGAGATCATCTTCAAGCCCGGAAGGTTGAATGCGGGCCTGGATCATCTATCCCGCATCGAGACAGGGGAAGAACCTACTAACATGGAGGAAGGCATACCAAATGCGCATCTGTTCACCATTAAGGTTGTTGACGCCCACTTCGCTGATATCATTGAGTTCCTCACTATAGGCGTAGCCCCAGCAGAATATTCGGTGCAACAGAAGAAGGAGTTGGTTACTATCATTGCCAGTCAGTTATACAAGCTAGGCGCGGATGAAATACTACGCAGATATGTCCTGGAACATGAACGGCCTGTCGTTTTGGCTGAAGCACACGAAGGTGTCGCAGGAGGCCACTATGCAGGGAGAGCAACGACACAAGTGTTTTGAGGGCTGGGTTATGGTGGCCTACCCTGCATCAGGATTCTTACACCTATTGTAAATCATGCGACACGTGCCATCGAACCGAACAGCCCTCGCGCCGAGATGAGATTCCATTACAGCCTCAAATGGATTTAGAGGATTTTGAAAAATGGGCCATTGATTTTATAGGACCCATCAATCCGTCAGGTAAGAAAATAGGTGCGCGCTACATTATTACTGCCACTAACTACATCACTTGATGGGCTGAGGCACAAGCGGTGAAGGATTGTACTGCAGATACTATTGCGCACTTCATCTTTGAGCAGATTCTAACCAGGTTTGGCTACCCAAAGATCCTAATGAGTGACAGAGGTACACACTTCGTTAACCAAATGATTCAAGCCCTAAATGAGGAATTCCAGATGCACCATGCAAAGAGTACACCATACCATCCACAGGAAAATGGGGCGGTTGAAGATTTTAACAAAATTTTGGAACAGGAATTAACCAAGGTTTGCAATGCCGATCGTAGTGACCGGGATGTTTGCATACCCTATGTTCTATGGGCCTACCGAACAACCTGCAAGAAGCTGACAAGCAGGACCCCCTTCCGAATGGTCTATGGCAAGGAGGCCATTATGCCCATAGAATACATTGTTCCTAGCCTACGCATCACAGCATTTACAAATATAGTAGAACCATATATCATAGAGGAACGCCTTGTGTAGCTTTTGGCTTTGGGGGAAGATCGGTTTATTGCTAATTTTCATCAACAGGTTCAGAAAGCCCGTGATAAAGCCTGGCATGATCGAAATATTCCCCAAAAGACATTCGTAGCAGGCGATCTCGTCCTTTTATATGATAGCCAATTTGCGAAACACCCAGGAAAATTCCTGTAGCATTGGCTTGGTCCCTACACCGTTAGGGAGATCATGGATGGCGGAGCAGTCCGGCTAGCTACCCTGTGCAGTGACATATTACCAAGCTTTGTCAATGGTAGTCGACTCAAGCCATACCGGGCTAAATGACTATATGGCGGCCACAGTGACTTGGGATGAGTCACAAGATTGTGTTGGGGAACTGTTGGAATAGGGTCTCCTACGAGTTGTGAAACTAGTCCAATTTTGAATACTTTTGATTATATTTAGTCTAGCGAAGGGGTTTTAGGGTGGGTCAAAGCCCCGAAAGCATTGTAATGGGTAAAAGGGTAAACCAGGGGTCCGAAAACCATGGTTTGCAGACCATAGGAAAGTCTAGGCTAGATTATTATAAATAGAGGAACATTTTGTATTGTAAGGTAGATAAAATGAAGAGATATTGATGTGAATTGTGGTTTAAGTTCTATGTTTGGGTTTTTTGGGAAAGGACTCCTGCTGGCTGTGTGCGTGGAGATCTAGAGTCCAGCTGTGTGCGGACCCTGCTGCTGTGTGCACAGGATGGGAAGGGGATTTTAAGAACTAATTGATGAATTGATTAATAAGAAAGGTTGATAGAGAACTGAATCTGTGAGTACTCTTTGGGTAAATCATTGGTAATTACTGCATTGTGCACTTTCTATATTTAAGCTATGAAAGATCTGTGTAAGTGTGTTTCCTGTATCTGGATCTGTTCTATTCTGTTTATGTAATACTGTGCTACTGTCATAAAATTATATAATTATAGATCTAGCACACGTGGATGCGAATAGAGACCTACTTGGCTAAGCACATAACAAGGTGATCTGGGTATCACAGGGCCGAACGCAGCTCTGCTTGCCTTACCTATCCTTTCTCAGGGTGCGTAACCTGGTTCCAGCACCCACCCATACTACTTCGGGTGAGACTTTTACCTATGCAAGTAGGTCACTGCTGAAAGGGCCAGTAGTATAGGTGTTTGTTGACAAACCTTGAACTCTGAACCTGGGTTAGGACCCCTTGAGCCAACAAGGGGTCTCATAATTATCTAAGAATCGATGAGAAGGATTGTTTCCTCATCCCATTAACTACATTATAATCTATATAGTAATGGATACATTGTTCATTCATTTACAAATCAAAACGTGAGGAGAGCCATACATCATCACTCCCATAAAATACATTCATAACCATCATATAAACAACATAAATGACAAGCACATAACAACCATATAAGTCACATAATAACCAACATCTTTTTTCATCAATACAATGGGAAAATATCTCTTGTTTCCATAGACAAAATGCAACCAAGTCTGGAACTTCTACATTCCACCCGACAATAGACATGGTTGAGTCAAATATCTCTTTAGTGAGTCACCTCCGTGCCATATTCCAAGCATTAATGTGGGAACTCATAAAAATCATCAATCAAAACCAAACTAGGGCTTCCAGAGGACAACCCACCTCAACCCTCAACCAGTGATTCCACCTCACAGTCGAACATCACAACCATCACCAGATTAGTCTCCACCCAAGCTATTTAGGGCTCTAGAGAGTTTTTGTTGGCATGCAATATGTTGTCCTTGATGGCAACCTATTTGATGAAGTTGTTCTTGATGGAAACATACTTGATGAGTTGCCTTTTTATAAGCAACCTATGAGTTAAATATGTAAAAATGATGTTTCTACAGGTCAGTTCATATGTGACAAAGAAAGGAATTTCAGTAAGTGCAAGAGAAACGAAACATGAAATATTTCTCAATGTATATGCAGGTTTAATGAAGGCAACCCATGTATGGAAGCAATGTATATGCTATTTTTATGAAGCCAACCCACATATACATTCAAAATAAGTATATACACAATTTTTATGACGAGAAGTCGTGTATACATGCGGATAAGAATGATCCAAGTCGCGTATGCCTTTTGCGCTCTAAAAACTATGAAACCAAGGGGCATTACCATGGTATTTTCCCACAGTACTGAGTTTTGTATTGTCTATTTGACTCCATCTAGGAATACCATCAGCTATTGTGTGGTTTTAACTCATGGTATTGGTAAAGGCTAAATCTTAAGGAGAAGAAGATCATAGTGCAAAGGTGTGCATGAGTAAGGGTTGTAACTGAATAATTTTCTCTAAGCTATATTTGCATGGGATGAACTCTATTTTAATTGATAGATCTGAATCGATGATGCACCCATGGATACAATGATGGTTCAAGATCTCTAGATCTGAAATGACTATGCTCTTGTGTGATCCATTAAAACGATGATTAGATCTATGAAGAGGCGCAAGTTTGCTGAAGTCAAGTGAAGAAATCTGGGTAACTTCTATGAATCTAGTTCATTCTACAAAGTTTATATTTACAGATCTATATTCTAGTTCGTCTGAGCAAAAGCACGCATATACATAGGTTTTCTTCCAAAAAGGCACATATGGAAGTTAAGGTTTTCTGAAGCTTATTGCAGAGGTTTTTCTGTTATTCCTACTATTTGTCTGTTATCTGTCAATGAAGTTTTCTTGGAGATCTGGATTTTTTGAATACTTTATATGCTACTAAGTTGATTATATACAAATCTGGTCAATAAGAGAATAAACATGGTTGATGGTGACTAAATAATAAAGGGTTCTGCATTTCTAAATATATCTGACTGAAAGCCTCAGATCTGGATTTGAGACTGACCACTTTCTGAAAAACAGTATTCATGGAGCTATACACAGGTTACTGTGAATGAAAGCGCGTATACATGCGGGTTCAGTGAAGCGAAGTAGTGTATGCATTTTAAGTTGATGAATGTTCAGGGTTGAGTTTGTATCTGCATCTTTATTCTGCAGTCTGGGTTATTTCCGAGTTCTGGTTATAGTGGTCTCACTGTTCTGATTGAAGTATTGGGTAAAGGTTATGGTTGTTGATGTTTATGAAGAGTTTTTTTGATGTTGTTTGATCCAGTATGAAAATTGATGAAATGTTGTCTGCAGTGGTTCTCAAGGTTGAAGCCTTCAGTATGGAAGTAGAAGCATCCTACCAGTATAAGCTCGTGTTCTGATCAGGGGGTTGAAGCTCCCTTCCAGTAGTGGATGGTAAATGAGATTAGGGGGTTGTAGCTCCCTTCCAGTAGTAGTTGGAAAATGAGAGAAGGTTGTAGCCTTCTACAAGAAGATGCCTGCATACTGATATGAGTCTGCATTAGTGCAATATTGTAAATATTTTTCCATACAATAAATATTGAAGATAGAGACGACAATAGTGATGGTTTTCTCCCGAATTGGGTTTCCACCTTAAATATTGGTGTTCATGTGTGTTTCTCTTGTGTGATGATTTATACTACTGTTACTGCACATAATTACTGATTATCTAACAGATGCTTGACTGGTAAATTGACTTAATGATTTTTCCTGAAAAGTTTTTAATCTACAAAATTATATCAACATACGCTAGTTTCTTTTATTATATGCGCATGTATACGTGAGTTTGATTAATTAAAGCCATGTATGGAATTATATAAAGAAAAAGTTAAAATATTTTCAGTAAGCTCTAAATACTAATTCACCCCCTCCCCCCCTTAGTATTTTTCCCAACAATTGGTATCGGAGCAAGTCCTTCTGAAGAAGCTTAACCGCTAGAAGGAAGATCAACTAAGATGAGAAATCAAGATGGGATATCATCTATCAGGCCTCCTCTCTTCAACGGAAACAATTTAATCTTCTAGAATACAAGGACAAGATCCTATATTCAGTCTCTTGGAGCAAATGTATGGGCTATAGTTGAAGGAGGTTATCAATATCCAGCATCAGTTCCAACAGATGCAGCAGAAAGAAAGAAATATTAAACCAATGCAAAGGCGATCAATGCATTATTTGGAAGTCTGACTGAATCAGAATTTGTCAAATTCATGCAGTTGAATACAACAAAGGAGATATGGGACAAAATAATTCTAAGCTATGAAGGTGATACCAAGGTAAAAAGTGCTAAACTACAAGCTCTCAAAATTTAATATGAAAATCTTAGGGTGCATAATGAGGAAATCATTGCTAGTTTCTTTTTGTGTCTAGATGATAGTGTAAATTGTATGAGAAATCTGGGTGAAACCATAACTGACACTACTCTGGTAGAAAATGTTTTAAGATCTCTAACTCTCAAATTTGAATCAAAAGTGTCTTCTATTGAAGAGAAGTGGGATCTACAAACTCTTACTATTGTTCAACTTTGGTATTTTGACTACTTGTGAAATCAGAAAAGGAGTTCCATTTGAAGTCAAAGAAGTTGTCTTTAGAGTGTTTGCAAAAGGAAAAGGAGTAGAAGAACAAGAAGGATCAGGGTATGTTTCAGAATAATATGAGATAAATTTTGTAAACTTGGCACTGGAATATTCAGAGGTAATTTTCCATTTAAATGTTTTTCTTGTGGAAAAGTTGGTCATTATGCTACTAAGTGTCCTCATAAAGAAAAACATGAAAAAGGAAAGGAAGTGGAAAAAGTAAATAAGAATCGGTTTATCAATAGAAAAATTTATTATACTCATGAAGACAATGACGGGTTATCAAATAGTGAAGAAGGAGAATCTGATCAAGATGTTAGACTACTCATGGCTTTTGAAAAAGATTCTAGTGAGGCTAAAGATGCCTTTATGGATGCACTAGAAGAAAATTATTTTCTTGAGAAATTAATCAGCTCAAAATATGTTTGGAAGAAAAAAAAATTTCCATAGACACTCTAAGGAATCAGCTTATAGAAAAGGAGAAGCACAATGAGAAATTAGAATGTGAAATAGTAAGTCTAAGAAAGGAAACTGAGAAAGAGAAAACTTTAAATCTTAGATTTTCTAAAGGAATTGAAAGCTTAGATGAAATTATCAAGGTTCAATTCTCTCATTTTGTAAAGACAGGTCTTGGATATATCGGAGAATCCTCTTAGTCTTCAGCACCAAGCTATCTAAATGCAGCGAAAGCCAACCTACAACATTCTCTCACTCAGCAAGAGAACAAAGAAACTTCACAGGTAAAGCATGACCACTTCAATACAAAGAACAATAACAGAAATATCAATCAGAGAAATACCAATCTGCAGGTAAACACAAATAGAAGGTTTCATGATCGCAGAAATTTATTCTTTAATGGGCAATGTTTCTCATGTCATAATTTTGGTCATAAAGCTATTCAATGTGTTGCATACAAAACCATCATGACCAGAGAAGTAAGAAAGAAAATAAATGAGACTGGAATAAAGAATAATACTTATAACAACTTTTCTCCTCTTCAAAATGAAATTGAATGTTCTTATTGCAATAAATTTCTTCATGGAGAATCTGAATGCAGGAGCAAAATTCAGCCAAAAGAGCATATATCTTCAAGTTCCAAGGTATGGAGAAAGAAGGACTTATAGGTTGAGAACCGTGGCATAGCCTTATTTTCAAAAGGGGAAGAAAATTGATGGTACATTGATAGCGGATGCTCAAAACACATGACAGGTGATAGAAATAAACTCCTTGCATACAATGCTCTAGAAAGAGAAAAGAATGTTACCTTTGTAAATGATACTCCTGCTTTCATTAAAGGAAAAGGTTCTGTTTTTCTAAAAGAAAAGGTAAAATCTAACAATGTTATGTATGTGGTTGGATTAAAACATAACATGTTAAGTGTGAGTCAAATGTGTGATCAAGGAAATGAAGTTGTCTTTAGTTCAAAAGAATGTATGGTACGTGAACTTAACATAGGAAAAATAGTAATAAAAGGAACTAGAACACCAAGAGATCTATATGTATTGAAAGGTTTCAAAGAACAATGTTACTTGGGTAAATCCTTAGAAAATTGTTTATGGCACAGAAGATTGGGGCATTTGAGCTTCTCTCAAATCAGCAAATCTAGCAGACACAAAGTTGTTTGTGATCTTCCCAACATCACTCTACCTAGAAGTACCATATGAAAATTTTGCCAATTCGGTAAGCAAACCAGAGTACAATTCAATGCCAAAGAAGGATCTACAAGTAAGCCTCTTGAACTCATACATACCGATGTATGTGGACCTATGAATAAAACGTCACCCCGTGGAGAACAATACTATATTCTATTTATTGATGACTTCTCTAGAATGTGTTGGATTGGGTTAATAAAAAAAAAATATGAATCACTTGAAAATTTTCAGATCTTCAAGGCCCTGGTTGAAAATGAATTAGATCTAAAAATAAAATTTCTTAGATCTGATCGAGGAGGGGAATATATATCAGATGAACTCTTTGATTTCTATGAACAACATCGCATAAAAACAATTTTTTTTGTAGCTGGAACCCCATAAAAAAATGTTGTGGAAAAAATAATGAATAGAATAGTTCAACAAATGGCTTGTGGTATGCTTGATGATTCTGGAACACTTGATACCTTTCGGGGAGAAGTAGCACATACCACAGTAAATATTCTTAACAAGGCTCATGTCCATGTGAATAATGATAAAACACCTTATGAGCTCTGGTATGGTAATCTTCCAAATGTAAAGCATTTTAGAGTTTTTGGAAGAAAATTCTTTATCAATAACAATGATGAAAAACTAGGTAAATTTGAACCAAGAGCAGATGAAGGAATATAAGTGTTACAATAAAATACTTAGGAAGATTGTTGAATGTATTGATGTTGTAATTGATGAGTCTCTCTCAGCTCCAAAAAGGGAAATACCAATAACAAATGAAGATTAAGGTGATGAATATCTTCCTGCATCAAATAGAAACAATATAGAAGGTGAACCCAATGAAGCACCAGAAGAAGATCTATTTGAAAAGGCTCCATCCAGGTCTGTTCAAAATAATAATCTAGAATCTCAAATTTTCGGAGAAAAGGGATCAGGTGTCCAAACAAGAAGAACTCTTGTAGTATCTCCTAGTTATCTAGCATTTCTATCCACTATTGAACCACATAATGTCAATCAGGCTAGCTAAGATGAATTTTGGATTCAAGCCATGAATGAAGAACTTGATCATGTTGAAAATAATCATACTTGGGAATTCGTTCCAAGACCTCATGATAAAAATGTTATTGGAACAAAATGGATCTTTAAAAACAAGTTAAATGAAAGTGGAGTTGTTATTAGAAACAACACTAGACTTGTTTGTAAAGGATATGCTCAACAAGAAGGTATAGAATTTGAAGAAACAATTTCTCCTCTAGCTAGACTTGAAGCCATAAGAATGTTTCTTTCCTTTTCAAGAATTCAACAATTCAAAGTTTATCAAATGGATGTTAAATCTGCTTTCCTCAATGGTGATCTAGAAGAAGAAGTTTATATAGAACATCCAAAAGAATTAATTTTTGGAACTGATGAAAAGCTTGTTTTAAAAATCAAAAAATCTTTATATGGTCTCAAACAAGCTCCAAGGGCATGGTATTATCATCTTGACAAATATCTTCATCAAAAAGGTTTTTCAAAGGGATCTGTTGATAGCAACTTATACACAAAAATTGAAAATGATAAAATATTGATAGTAGTTGTATATGTTGATGACATCATTTTTGGGATTAATGAAGAATCAATGAGTTAGGAATTTTCTTCTATTATGCAGCAAGAATTTGAAATGTATTTACTTGGGGAACTAAAAAAAATTCTTGTCTTACAAGTGCAACAAGCAACAAATGGCGTATTTTTATCACAAGCAAAATATCTGAATCAAATTCTGAAGAAGTATGGGATGGAAGACTGCAAACCTGTGAGTACGCCACTAGTAACTAGATGTAACCTCAACTCTCATGATGATTCTCCCATGATGAATCAACCAAAATATACATCCACGATTGGAAGTCTGCTTTATCTAACTGGGACAAGACGAGACATTATGCATGCAGTTGGGATTGTTGGAATATTCCAAGCTAATCCAAAATAGTCTCACCTTCAAGTTGTAAAAAGAATATTCAAATATCTAAAAGGGACTCAAGATTGTGGTCTATGTTATCCAAAGAATGTTGATCTCACTCTTCATGCTTACACAGATGCAGATTGGGCTGGAAATGTTGATGATCGAAAAATCACTAGTGGTGGTGCATTCTATATGTGGCCCCGATTGGTATCTTGGTTCAGCAAGAAACAAAGTTCTGTTTCCTTATCTATAGTAGAAGCAGAATATGTGGCTGTTGCATCATGTTGCACACATTTAATTTGGATGATGCAGACTTTACAAGACATTCAAATCAAATGTTCACCTCCCATCTCCATTTTGTGTCATAATACAAGTTCCATTAGTATCTCAAAGAATTATGTTATGCATTCCAAGACCAAGCACATGCAACCTATGTTTTAAAGATGTAAAAATGATGTTTGTACAGGTCAGTTCAGATGTGACAAAGAAAGGAATCTCAGTAAGTGCAAGAGAAATGAAACAGGAAATATTTCTCAATGAATATGTAGGTTTAATGAAGGCAACTCGCGTATACATTCAGAATAAGTATATACCTAGTTTTTATGATGAGAATTCACATATACACGCGGATAAGAACGATCCAAGTCGCGTATGCCATTTGCACTTTAAAAATTATGAAACCAAGGGGCATTACCATGGTATTTGCCCATAGTATTGAGTGTTGTATTATCTATTTGACTCCGTCCAAGAATACCATCAACCGTTGTGTGGTTTTGACTCATGTTATTGGTAAAGGCTAAATCTATATAAGGGGAAGAAAATAGATAGATCTGAATCTATGATGCACCCATGGATACAACGATGGTTCAATATCTCTAGATCTGAAATGATTATGCTCTTGTGTGATCCATTGAAAAGATGATTAGATCTATGAACTGGCGCAAGTTTTCTAAAGTCAAGTGAAGAAATCTAGGTAAGTTCTATGGATCTGGTTCATTCTACAAAGTTTATATTTACATATCTATACGCTAGTTCGTCTCAGTAAAAGCGCGTATATACATGGGTTTTCTCCGAAAAGGCGGGTATGGAAGTTAGGGTTTTGTGAAGCTCATTGCAGAGGTTTTTCTGTTATTCCTGCTATTTGTCTGATGTCTGTCAATGAAGTCTTCTTGGAGATCTGGGTTGTTTGAATATTGTATATGATGCTAAGTTGATTATGTACAAATCCAGTCAATAAGAGAATAAACGTGGTTGATGGTTACTAACTGATGAAGGGTTCAGCATTTCTAAAGATATTTGACTGAAAGCCTTAGATCTGGATCTAAGACTGATCACTTTTTGAAAAACAGTATTAACATAGCTATACGCAGGTTGGTATGAAGGAAAGCACGTATACACGCGGGTTCAGTGAAGTGAATTAGCATATGCATTTTGAGTTAATGAATGTTCAAGGTTGATTTTGTATCTGCATCTTTATTCTGCAGTCTCAGTTATTTCTGAGTTATGGTTATAGTGGTCTCACTATTATGATTGAAGTATTGGGTAAAGGTTATGGTTGTTGATGTTTATGAAGATTTTTGTTGATGTTGTTTGATCTAGTATGAAAATTGATGAAACGTGGTCTGCAATGGTTCTCAGGGTTGAAGCCTTCAGTATGGAAGTAGAAGCTTCCTGCCAGTAGAAGCTGGTGTTCTGATTAGGGGTTTGAAGCTCCCTTCTAATAGTGGCTGGTAAATGAGATTAGGGGTTGTAGCTCCCTTCCAGTAGGAGCTGGAAAACGAGAGAATTTTGTAGCCTTCTATAGGAAGATACCTGCGTACTGATATGAATCTACATCAGTACAATATTGTAAACAGTTTTCCATATAATAAACATTGAAGACAGAGATGACAGCAGCAGTGCTTTTCTCCCGAATTGGGTTTCCACCTTAAATATTGGTTTTGATGTGTGTTTCTCCTGTTTGATGATTTATACTGCTGTTACTGGACATAATTACTGATTATCTAATAGATTCTCGACTGGTAAACTAACTTAAATATTGTTCTTGAAAAAATTTTAATCTGTAAAATTATATCATCATACACTAGTTTCTTTTATTATATGCTTGTGTGTATGAGAGTTAGATTCATCAAAGCCGCGTATGGAATTCTGTAGAGAAAATTTGAAATCTTTTCAATAAGCTCTAAATATTGATTCACCCC